>JAQZBX010061255.1:0-17138 GCA_029593785.1 Cabassous unicinctus
AGGCTCCATTAGATAAGGCAGAGGCCCCAGGAAGAGAGACAAGCTGTTTGCCTGACATTTTAAAGCTGGCCATATGGAGAGTGCAGTGCAGTTGAGGACAAGCTCCAGGAGAAGGACAAGACCTGTTCGAGCCTGTGGTTGAGACTGGAAGAAACTGGGACCATGGAGTCTTGGGAGGAGAAGGAAGATTGAACCCTCGCAGACATTGCCCACAGTCTTTCATCAATACATGGCAACAGACTCTGGGTAAGAAAGTGCCCCTTATGTTACCTTGATTTGGACTCTTTAGGGCTTCTACCCCAAATAAATACCCTCTATAAAAGCCAAGAAATTTCTGGTGTTTTGCACCAGCACCCCTTTGGCTGACTAATACAGTACCTTAAATATATCATATCACAGTCTTCTCACCTTCATTTGTTTCAGATGAGAAATTGGCACCTACTCTTATTGTGGATCTCTTGTATGTGATGAATTGCTTTTTTTCTTACTGCTTTCAAAAAGAAGTTCTATTAGGATTTATTCTAATTGGAGTATGTGATGCTTCTTAGGCATGTGCACTGATGTCTTCCATAAGAGTTGGGATATTTTCAGCCATTATTTTCTAAAATATTCTTTCTGCCCCTTTTCCCTTTTCCTTATCCTTTTCACCCATGATGCATAAGTTTGTGCACTTCATGCTTCAATTCAAAACCCTGAGATCCTGCAAATGTCTTCAATTCTTTTCTCTATATGTTCTTCTGTCTGTAAGATTTCATTTTCCAATCTTCCAGCTCACTGATTCTTTCTTCTTCCTGTTCAAATCTCCTTTATATGACTCTCTTGTGTTTTAATCTCTTTATTATACTTTTCATTTCAATAATTTCTTTTATATTTCTTTTTATAAATTCAATATTTATTTATTCCCACTCATTGTCTTCCTAATATCCACTATCATTTTAGCCATATTTTCTTTCATCTCTTTGAATTGATTTAGGAGATTTGTTTAAATATATTTAATTCGTTATTCCAAATTCTGTATCATCTCTGAAGTTTTAATTTGTTCCTTTGTTTCATTTATTGTTTCTTAGCGTGGATTATCATTATTTTGCTGATGTCTAGACTACAGATTATATTAAATTATTTACTCTGAGTGTCAGATTCTTTCTTTAGCCTAAGGTTATATTGTTGATTGTGTTTATGTTAAAAATCTTCTTTAATACTTAGCCTGGTTTATTCAAGAACTTCAGACAAGCTAATACTTAACTAATGAGATTTTTTCAGCTCTTCATCTGCTTCTTGACTTGAATATACTGTACAATTTCTAATATTGAACTTGTAGTTCAATTTTTTCACCTCCAAGAGAAAGCTTCTTTCCTCTTTTCCTTCTCCAGGAATCTTAATCATTCTGTTCTTATTTGTTTGTTTGTTTGTTTTGCATCTAAATTTTTTTATATTGCTTTCATTGTCTCTAGCTACTTTTGCCAGAGAGCACATTCTGGGAACAGAGACACAACAGAGAAATCTTTCCCAAATTAATGGTTCCTATCAAAAACAGGACCAGGGACCCATGAAGGGGATGCAGACTGGCTCTAAAAGGCCTGATGGAGGATCAGGAAAGACCAAAAGTGTCTTTGAAGGCTTCCAGAACTTTGCTTTACTAGCCTGCACAGAAAATGCAGTCCTTCTCATATCTGTCGGAAGCACTGCATATTTAAATTTCCACAGCATTAGCCCCTGTCCAGGTTGGGCTTGAAACAATTTCTGCTGCCACCTTTGCCTGGGGTGTTTTGAAATAATAGCTCAGAGCTGGGTCCTATTGATCCGAATTTACTTATCAAAAGCTGTGAACAAGAATCTACTGTATCTATCTCTGTCCTTGGTTAGGAAGTTTTTATGTACCTTTCTATTACCCACAAACTAGCCAGGGTCTTGACCCCAAGGAAGCCTGCTGTGAGAGTGAGGGATGGGCAATGACCACCACCAAGCAGACAGAGCAACTCACTGTTCTTTGTAGTTTATCATCCTCTTGCTTCTACTACTCCCTGGATGCTGTTCAGTGTTCTTCTGGCCTCCAGATGGAAATCATTTGCTTTAACAGTTCCTGCCTTTTAATGGCTGTCTTGGTGCAAGGACAGAATTCTGAAGCTCCCTATGCCACTATCTTCCCAGAACTTTTCTTTTTAAGATTTATTTATTTATTTCTACCCCCCCACCACCATTGTTTTTGCACTCGCTGTGTGCTCTCTGTGTGTTGTTCTCTGCTTGTCTTATCTTCAAGAGACACTGAGAACCAATCCTGGGAACTTCCTCAGCTCCTTGGTCTGCTGCTTCTCTTATTGTCCTTCCTCTGTCTCTTTTTGTTGCATCATCTTGCTGCACCAGCTTCTGTGCAGGCCAGCTCTCCTGCACGGGCTAGCACTCCTGTGTGGGCCAGTATTCTTTGTGGGCCAGGTTGACTTTCACCTGGAGGCCCCAGGAATTGAAACCTGGACCTTTTATATGGTAAATCGGAGTACAATTGCTTGAGCCTCATCCATTTTCCCCAGCACATGAATTTTGAAGCCATAAACATGTCTAAATCAAAACATCATCCAGCTGCTGCTTTCGTCCTGGAGCCTGACTGCTGGTTCTCCTGGATTCCTCTGTCATATGGATGGGCCACCTAGCTGTTTGAACTTCAGAGTGACATGCTTCTTTACTTGGTTTTATTATATAGCCGTTTGAAAATGTTTTGTCAAGCATTTTAGTTCAGACAAGGGGGTTATTTCCCATTCTGATTTTTATTAATGAATTAGGTCTCAAATCTCATGTTTTAATTCTTTGGCAAAATGAAATGAATGGGCTGCTGTTATAGTACAGCCTTCTTAATTCCTTAATGTTGTCAGAAGGTATTTTCTAATTTATCACAAATATCTCCTATGTTCTTGCCATTTCCATGATAGAGTATTTTTCTGTTCAATCAATTTTTATTGAAGATATTTTAGTTACAGCTTTGAGGAGGTTTTGCTATACATTGTGGGTCATTTTTTGACAATCACATTTAAGATTGAAAAAGGACCCTTTCTGGGTCAGTTCAATCAGTTTTACTGTCCAAGATATAGAATCACAGATTCCAATCAACATGTGTTCAAGTTGAAATAGGTCAGTTAACACTGAATCATCTGCACACAAAAGAATTCTAAATTCATATGTGAATATTTGCTTGTCTTATTTGGTTTAGAGAAATCTTTATATCATAGCTCTTATTTTAGTTTGGGTCCATAGTTTAAATTTTAGAGTTGTCAGCATACCTGTCTTGTGGAAATGATGTGACAACATACCTGGCATTGTTGGGTTTGTGGAGAGTCTTTGGGAAAAGATAAGAGGTCTAGACAAGGAGAAAAGAAGGGAGGAGTTAGCAGAGTTGTAGAAGCAGAGACAGCAAAAGAATAAGAAGGAAGAGAGAGATCTGGAAATTGGAAAGTAACTGCAGGACAAGAAGGGATATGATTTACTGGGATAATGAGTATAGCCATTACTTAAGTTTTCAAATTTCTTATTAGCATTTTTAAATAAACCTTTAATGAAGAAATTTTTGTTCAGAATTTCATTTGGAGGCTTTTGCATACTCTATTAGTCAGGGCTCTCTAGGGAAACAGAATTAACAGGAGATACCTGTCAATAATATGAGATTTCATAAGTCTCTCACATGACCATGGGACAGCACAAGTCCAGGTTCTGCAGGCAGGCTGCAAACCTTTGTCTCCGAAGAAAGGCCAATGAAGGTCTTTGATGAGTTTCTGGCAGAACTTGGCTGTCCAAAGGCGAGCTGGGAAATTCTATCTGAATGTTGAAATAACTTCCCCTTTTAAGGTATTCAACTGATTGGATAAAAACATCACCAATTGCTGACAGCAATCTCCCTGATTGATGCAGATGTAATCAGCCATCCACTGTTGACCAAAGTCCATAAATGCTCTTGTATTACAATTAGCCCAGTGCTTGCTAATTGCAATTAATTACAATTAGTCCAGTGCTTGCTGGACTAAACACCTGGGCACAATTACCTGGCCAAGTAGACACATTAGCTTAACCATCACAAATACCAATTAAAAAAGTTGTCTTTTGGGCCTGAGAAATCTTATTCCCTTTCTTTTCTGAGGTGACTCCCAAATGAACAATTTTCTTTAAGTCCAATGTTCCCAAAAGTGGCCACCAAAAGTCCAAATTATCCTGGATGAAGTTATGCTATTTAGAAAGATGTTTGAAACATATGGCTACAATAAGAAAACATGAGAAACATGACTTTTTCCAGTAGAAGGGGAGGATTTAAATATAGAGGACCCAAGGATAGCCAACAACATTCTGTCAAAATGTATTGCTTATTCATCTCTTGTCTCAGGCCCCCAACCTGATGCATGTACACCACCAGATTAAATTCTGACAATCCTTGCCCCCATCAGGTGGAAGACCAGAGAATGCTGTCTTTGGATCAAAGAGAAGCTCTAAGGACAACATCATGATAGAACAAGAACCTTATCCAATTATTTTAGTTACACACCACAAAGTATTTCCAAATGGATACTGGTTTGGTGAAAACCTCAAACTCATCAGTCTTAGATGTTGTGAGACAAAGTGCTACTTATTACAACTGCACAAGGGACCTCTCTGAGTAGTGCAACTAATGGAATACTGAGGTCCTCAAAAATGGACAATGCAGACAAGTTCACAGTGTAGTGTCAAAATAGAACTATGGAAATAAATGAAGAATGCTCAAATGTGAACAAAGTCTATTTATTCAGAACTTATAGCATGGGAGACAATCACCATCACTTGAATTTGGCAGAGACTTATAGTCAAGTAGGGAAATGGAAAGGTTGTACAGTTAAAAAAGTGAAAAAAAAAGGGAAGGCTTTAAGTAGTTCTTGATCAGAAGCTGTTCACATGAGGAGGTTGAGGGGAGGTTAACTAGAAGTGAGGCATCCTATAAGATTGTTTGGGAGAGCACATTTGGCTTTATGCATTTGGTCCCAAGTTGGAAGTGGAAGTAAAAATTAGGAAAGCTGTCACTTATCCATTAATCCTTGTTACTGGGTAAATTGTTACCAGGATTGTGGTTTGATTTCCCAGGATATTTACTGTATTCAGTGGCCAGCTTCCATATCAATTGCTGCAGGTTGTGCATTTTAATTTTCTTTTCTGATTATTGCTGATAGTGGTCATTTTCATGTCTATATTCAGACTCTCATACCTTAAAATATGAAACATAAACTTAGATCATAAGAAAAACTTATGCTTTGACATGGATTAGTCCTTAATTTCTCCAAAGCCAAGTATTCTCATCCTGGAAGCATAACCCATTTTATATCATAACAAATCAATATATATGGTGAAGCACAAGAGTTTAAAACCACAATATACATCTCACATAATCTAGCACAAATGTTTATAGTCATCCAAATTCATTAAATATCTATTCTGTTTAAATTGTGACATGCAGTGCTTGGAATGCATTTTGAGCTTATTCAAAGTACTATTACACAAAATGATTTAAAGCATACAGAAATGCCATAGCCATGTAGAGAAGCAGAAATTAAAATTATAAGGCTCTTGAGGTCTTCATAAATGATGTAATTTTGTTAATTCTGATTATTAATATATATTTACTCAAATGAAATAGTAATAAACACATACACATGCATGCACACATATGCCTTGGATACAAAAGGAGAAATTTAACTTTGGTAGACAAAGAAAAGCCTGCCGAAAATTTCTTTCCCAATGTTCTAGATGCTCCTGATTGGCAGCCAGGTTGGAAACAACAGATCTGGTGAAAAGTCCTCATTGTGTAGAAAAGCAAAATGATGTCTGGAGAAGTGAAATGATTTTAATCATAACACGTGGTAATTTATTCAAAATTACTTTTTTAAAATTTTTTTCTCTTTTTTGTTGTTTTTTTTAGAAGTTGTGAGTTAACAAAACTGATGACATTTCCTCAGGTCAATCCTTTGGGTTGGGCAGGATTTCTGACCAATGACTTGGAGGGGATGGGTCTTCTGTCCCTACATCAGGAAGACTTGAGCCACCACCTCATTGCAAGAAAGTGTGTTCTTTAAAGAGTCTGCCCACTATTCCAATGCTTGGAGAGTGTGGGACATAGTTCTTATTGTTTTCAGAGAGCAAGACCACTGTCCAGATTCTTGGAAAGGGGTGACTGTTATTCCAGCAGACCAGGAGGGCAAAGCATTGATCCACAGATGAATCTTGCACCTTAAAATTTAATTTCGAGGCTAGATTTCAAACTTGTTTGGAAAATTGATATCATTTTGTTTCCAATTTCTCTCCTCTGGAATGGGGATGTCTATCGTAAGACTGTCCCACTGTTGTATTTTGGATTCAGATAAGTTGTTTTCCAGGTTTCACAGATCCACAGAATATAGAGACATTTTGCCCTAATATGGACCATATCCACAGCTGATTTTGATGAGTATTTAGACTTTGAATTGTTACTGACATGACTCAAGGATTTCCAGATGTTGGAATGCATAGATATATTATGCGTGGCAGATATCCATGTCTTTTTGTATACCAGAAGATAGAATGTGGTATAAATTAAATTATGGACCTCAATTTAGTCATTTTCCTTATTATAACCCCCATATCTTCAGGTGTAAACACTTTGAATACATTATTTTCATTTAAAATGTGGCCCACATGAATGAGGGTGGGTCTTAATATTACTGAGAATTTTATGTGGAGAACACATTGGAAAACACAGGCTGGAAAAGGCCATAAAGGAAGAAGTTAAAAGTCAATGGAAGAGAGATATCCATGGGCAAGGAAGCACAGATGCAATATATAAATGAATTTATAAAAACATAAGGGAAGATACTCAACAACTACAGTCTTTGTTTCTGCAACATGTAACATGATCATAGCTAGTATTTATAAGTACTTACATCCACTACCCATTCCATGTTCCCTTTACCTTCAGTAAGCACCTCATGGTATTTTCCTTGGTGGAGTGACTAAACCTTCATTCCTGTAGAACTTAAACCATTAGTGATCAAGGCTGGTTTGGGTTGTTTTATTTTTCTATTGACTTAATCACAGGGCATAGTAGTACTCAGAGATACACTAATGAATCTCCTTCACTCTACACATACACTTCCTTACTGCTATTAGATGTCCAATTTTCCCTTGGTAATCAGGATCAATTTCCCCATTAGTACTGTGACTTCCATTTTGCCCATTGATTCAGAAGCATGAGGAGACCAAAATGACAAGCCTTCAGTTTTATGGTCCATTTCAATGAAAATACTGGTGTGTCTCCTGATGGAAGCCCTCTTCCCTTTGGAGACAGCTAAGACAGCAGTGCTTAAAGTTGCAGGGATAAGAAGCAAAAATATTGCTAGTTGATCATGTAAGTAATAGTGATTGGTGCCATTCCCATTTCCACCCTGTGATCCTGTGTCCATGAATCCTGGCAATGGGATAAATAGCACCCTAGAGAAGACAATGATCTAGAGAAAATATAGTCCATTGAAGAAAATTTATCCAGCTCAACAAGGCACTGCTCCCTTGCTGACATAGTAATTGAGCCTTCAATTGGCCTTCCCATGGCACTATCAATCTAGCTGATTCAGCATGATTGGTTACATGGTAACATAAGTGAATCCCATGATCATGGACCCACTGGTCACACTGTACATGCTATAAAGTTATTTACTTGAGCAAAAGCAATGTTTGTGGAATACCATGATAATAGCTATGGCATTCAATAAGGCACACAGAAGATAGACATGGCAGAAACATTGTCTTTTCTAGTAAAAACAAAATGCTGCCCCTTTCATGATGAAAGTGGTCTAATGTAACCATCTTGTCACCAGTTAGCAGAGTGAAACTTGTGGTATGGTGACATGTCAGGGACTGTTTATCTCTGCTGCTGTCAAATTAACACTCAGCAGTGGTTATAACCAGGTCAACCTTGGTGAGTGGAAGTCCATGATGTGGAGAACAGGCATAACCTTTTGAATCAGAACTTTGTTCCTGACCATTTGGATAATGACAGGAGCAGCTGGGGAAAGGCTGACTGGTAGTAACAGAACATGTCGTACTATCCACTTGATTATAAAACCTTCCTCTGATAATGAAGCAATCTAATGAGCATTTATTTGGGACACAAATATCTGCATATTACTCAAAAATTCAGAAAATTCTATGAATGCACCTCTACCCACGAACAGTCTCCAATTTTCCAGTAATGTCTCCTAAACCTTGACATTCCTGCCAAACTACTAACCACAGCTCATAAATCTGTGTACAAATGCAGTTCTGAGTATCTTCCCTTCTAAGCAAAATAAACTACCAGGTATACTGTTTGAGTGTCTGCTGTGAGAATTTCCCTCCTCAACTGTACTTTATGAATAGCCCAAAAAGGGGTTGTAGTGTTGCAGCTGTCCAATTTTGGATGTTGTCTGTATATTGTGTTAAACATTTTGTAAACTAGTCCTAAGTTTTCACTTCTTATGAGGCAAGCCCTAAAAATCCAAAGCTGTGGGCTGGGTAAGAAAAGGTAAGGTGGAAGGAGTGGAGGCCATGGGTATTTGAGACATTCCTTCAGTAAATTACTTGTGCCTTCAGGGTCTGCTAAAGCCTCATATCTTATAAGCTATTATTTCTATTTGATAATGGGATGCTGCAGTGGTTGCCCAAATTAATGGCTTGTTGGGTCAGCTATTTCATGATGGGCAGCTCGATTCTTATGATAAGTAGGTGGTTCCATGGGTAAGCATTCTGTCTCTATTAAGGCCCAATTATATGCTAAATACTGTTTCTCAAAAGAAGAGTAATTATCTGCAAAGGATGGCAAGCTTTTCCCCCCAAATCCCACGTGTTTGCACTGATGATTCTCATTTAGAGCCATGACAAAGTCTCCTAACAGCATCTCCAAATGCTACTGGCACTTCAAGCACCTTTGGATATATTGGATCATTATGGCCCATGTGACAAAGCAGCTTGCATAACAGTCTGGACCTGTTTCAGAGCATTTTCTTATTCCAGTCCCCAATCACAACTAGCAGCTTTCTCTGTTATTCGATAAGTGGGTCAGAGTAGCACACTCAAATGACAAATATATTTACCTCAAACTACATAGCGGTCAACTAGGTATTGTGTCTCTTTTTTTGTTATAGGACTGGGCATATGCAACAGATTAGACTTCATCAGAAAAGAGAAATCTTGGCATTGCCCTCTCCAATGGATGCCTACAAATTTCATTGATATGGAAGTCCGCTGAATTTTGGTTGAATTTATTACCCATTCACAGACATGCAAATATCTTACCAATAATTCTATAGCAGTTGTACATTTGGCTCACTATGTCCAGACAGCATAACATCATCAATTTAATGGTCTAGAGTGGTGAGTTTTTGAAAGGCAACTCAATCAATGTACCCCCAGACTAGATTGTACCATAGGGTTGAAGATTTGCTATATCCTTGAAGAAGGAGAGTGAATGTTTTGCTGGCTTTGCCAGCTGGAAGAAAACTAACAAGTATTGAAAGAAAAGTATTTGCCAAATCAATAACTTCATACCAAGAACCTGGGGATGTGTTAAGTTTTTAAAGCATAATACTGTATCTGAAATAACAGCTGCAATTAGAGTAACCACCTGTTTTAGGTTATGATAATCTACTGTCATGCTCCATGATCTATCTGTTTTCTGCACAGCCCTAATAGGGTTGTTGGTTAAGAATGTGATGGAGTCACCATCCCTGCTTCCTTCAAACCTTGTTTGTGGTACTAACCTTCAAAATATATATGTGTGAATCTGTTTCTGATCTCTCTATTCATTTCTTTTGATCAGGGTATCTAACTTTTCAACAATACCACACTCTCTGATTACCTTAGCTTTTTGATACATACTAAAATCAGATTATGGGAGTCCTTTAAGTTTATTCTTCTTCTTCAAAATTGTTTTGATTATCTTTTTCCATTATGTTTGCATATAGAGTTTAAAATCATCTTGTCTATTTTTGAAAAAAAAAAAAGCATTGCTTAAATTTTAATTTGTTTGCATTAAAAGTAGAGATAATTTGGGATTGCCTTTAATTAATATATCAATTATTCCAAATGGCTCCCCACCAATATCATATTTCTTCATTTCTTCTTTTTACTCATTTTCTATAACCAAAATTACACATTCATTAACTTAAAATCTCTAGGTATGAGACCCAGGCATCCATGTAGTTTTGAAAATTATTCTAAGATTTTCTTATGATATATAGCTAAGTACTAGTCCATAGATTAGTATATGACATCTGTATTAGTCAGTCAAAGGGGTGCTTATGCAAAGTACCAGAAATCTGTTGGTGTTTATAAAGGGTATTTATTTGTGGTAGAATCTTACAGTTACAAGGCTCTAAAGAGTCCAACTCAAGGTATTGTAAGAGGTACATTCTCATTAAACTCTGTTGCCACATATTGACTCAAGATGATGGGTGATAACTGTGAAGGTTCAGCCTTCCTCTTCCCTCTTAAGGCTCTGTGGGTCCATCATCTTCCAATATCAGCTGTAGGCTGGCATAAGACTTGTTTCTCTTTCCAGGGCTCATTTCTTTTTGGGCTTGACTACTCTGTTCTCTTCACAAGAGAACTGTAAACTGTCAAGAGAATGGCTCAAATCTCCCTGAGGCTCCAGCATCAAAATCAAGTTCTCTCCTCTGCCATGTCTTTTTCTCTGTATCTATCTCTGTGTGTTCTTGATTGAGTGTCCATATATATAGCTGAACAAGGGAAGCAAGGACACAAACTTGCATGCCCTAATGGCTTGGTCTAATCAAAGCTGTAATCTTAAAATAATTTAATCAAAGGCATCTCACTTGTATCTAATACAATCAAAGGATATCACACCTGGAGGAACAGAACAGTTTAGAAACATAATCAATATCTCTTTTTGGAAATCATAAATAATATCAAACTGCCACAACATCCCCAAGACTGGGAGATATCATATTAAACTCTCAACCTGTGACCTAAAATGCTATGAGACCTCTATTTTCTAATGTTCTATCACATAGAGTATTACAGTTATTTGTCTACTGCCCTGACTCTTATGTTAATACTACTTATTCCTAAATTTCTCATCTCTGCGAGATTCTAAATGAGCTTAAATTATCTCTCATGCCTCGTTGAAATGAAGCACTTTAAAATTTAAATAAAAATCACAGTAATTATTGTTAAACAATTAAAAATTATTTCATAGGTTTTGAGTTCATGTTATTTATTATATACATATTTTTCAAATTTTTGATGAATTAAAGAGATTGTCTTTCCAGAGAGAAGAAACAGGATTTTAGGGAATTTAAGTTATTTACCTAATGTTACATAGCTAATACATATCAGACATAGGAATATGTACTAGAATATAATTATTAGATTACTTTTCCAATCCTGTACAATGTAATTTTCCAATGAGGGATCATTTTCTAGTAAGAGCCTAAGTACCTATGTGTAGTCATTTTGATCATGTAATTTGTTGTTCCAGAAAATTTCACTTGAATAATATTCGGGAAAAATCTCATCATGTTAAATTTCTTTTTGCAGAAGAGAGTTAATGTGTTTTCCCCATGGGAATACCATTGGACTTCAAGTTGAGGTTGTTAAGCTGGAATATAAGGATCCAAATGCATAATATTCACAGTGTATTACAATTCAGTGAAAAGTTCAGTTCCATAGGTAAGAAGAAATCTTTTCCTCACTTACACAATATTTTAGAAGCTATAACCCTGAGTCTCAAACTAGAATATGAGCTATAATATTTAAATTTGAGATAAGGGGTTCTAGTTTACTCAGAGTTGTATGAAAATTGAGTAACATGCCTTCTAGATATGACCTGGGAAAATAAGAAGGTCAGTCAATAAAGCAGTAAATCAAAAATTTGCTTTAATCGTCTTGAGGGGAGATAATAGAATAGGCACATGAGAAATAGGGGAGTATATTTAAATATGAGGAAAATTATTGAAGAGAAATAACATGAATTTTCAACCATCTAGTTGGTGTATGTCAATTTGGTATCATAAATTTTTTTCTGACAGTATCATAAATGAATTTTAAATGTAATTTACTAGGGGGATGGATGTAGTTCAAATAGTTGGAAGTCCATCTCCCATATGGAGGGACATGGGTTTGATCCCCAGGACCTCCTGGTAAAAATAATGAAAAATATAAAAGGCACAGAGGTTGCCAGGCCCGTGAGCAGGTACACCGCCAGGGCCCGTTCACAGGTGCACCATCAGGCCCCGCAAGCAGATGAGCCCCCTAGGTCCCATGTGTGGGTGTGCTGTCAGGCCCCACAAGTGGATGCACCACCAGGCCCCATGCAGGTCCCATGCTTGGGTGTGCTGTAAGACCCCACGAGCGGGTGCACCATAAGGCCCCATGCATAGGTGTGCTTCCATGCATTGTGAATGGCTGAGCAGTCAGGCCCCATGCATGGGTACACCATTAGGTCCCGCGAGCAAGTGTGCCGCCAGGCCCGGTGAGCAGGTGAGCCCCCCAATCCCTGAGCATCTGTTCAGCATTGAGCCGTGCTGAGTCACACAGCAGGATGATAATGTAACAGGAGAGTGACACAAGGGAAACCCAAGATGAGATGCACCATAAAATGAGGAACTAAGGTGATGCAGGTGGTAGGATGCCATTCTTCCACATCAGAGTTTCCTAGGATCGAATCCTGGTAAAGACAGGAGGAGAAGGATAAGAAGAGAAGGCAGGGAACAGACATAGAGAATTGTCCGATGAACGGATGCAAAAACAGCAAAAAAAGGGGAGAGGGTGTTAAAAATGGATAAAGGTAAATAAATAAATGAATGAAAATGTAATTTAGTAGCTAGCTCATTGTTATAGAAGTCATTTTATTTTATTATTATTTGTAAACTTTCATGGGCTTTTACGCTGTATGACTTTATAGAATTAATTCAAATAAATGACTGTATAGTTTGTATTATTTCTAAGTGATAATGATTCCAAGATTTTTCATGTTACAATGGGATTGTATATACAGTTCACTGACTTAGTGTGTGACATCAAAGAAACTTCATTTGAAATCCTGGCTCTGTTAACTAACTGTTTGACTTTGGTAAATTATAAATCTAGCTTGGCAGGTGTTTCCTATGTATAAAAGGAAAATAAATTATTTAGTTTGGATAATGCCATGTAGATTATATAAAATAATTTCTATGAAATTCTTAACACTACTAACCACTTTATGAGGTAACTTCTATCATAGCTTTTCTTCTTAAATTTAATGTTTGTACAACTGCTTATGGATGTCTGTTACTTTATGATATCAAACTATATGAGAATTGAGGTAATGGCTTTATTTTGGTCTTTCAGATTGAACATATTTTGTTAAAAATTAATGTGGTGTGTATTTTTCTATCCTCTATACACTCTTAAAGTGAAATCAGCTACACATATATACAACCAATTTAATGGTACTGAAATATTAATTAACAAGAATAACTTTTTGCAAAGCAGATTGAATGAGAAAGTTAAACTCCATACATTCTGTACCATAATTCCAGTTCCTTATAGTGATGTATAGAATTTCTGTAATGGGACATGTTTTGCTGAAAAATAATGCCTTCATTTGAAAAACAATTTATTGCTCTACAAATAAATTCAGTGCCAAGAGTTTCCAGAAAATTATATTTTCAAGAGAAACAGGAGAATTTATGGAAATCATAGTATTATTTATTGATGTGTCCATTAGCATATTAGCAAAATGTGAGAAAAAGATGAATCATTTTGGTCCTTAAAGCATGAGAATATTAGTATTTACTGGATTTATTCTCAAAAGAATGCTATTTAAGATATAGCTTTTCTTCTTAAATTTAATGTTTGTACAACTGCTTATGGATGTCTGTTACTTTATGATATCAAACTATATGAGAATTGAGGTAATGGCTTTATTTTGGTCTTTCAGATTGAACATATCTTTAAGTTACTGAGCCTCTGGGTTAAGGCTCATTGATTTCTCAATGCTGCAATAAAATGTAATTAATTTTTTTAATTCTTTTTTTTTTTTTGAGGTACTGATGCCAGGGTTGAAACATAAGGTCTCGTAAATGGGAAGCTGGGGATCAACTACTGAGCCATATCAGCTCCCCTGAATTGGTTTTCTCATTGTATGCCATTGTTTTTTTAGGTTATGCTGGGAACTGAACCTAGGACCTCTCATGTGGAAAGCAGGCACTCAACCTCTTGAGCCACATCCACTCCCATAATTGATTTTTTAACCTCATATTTAATTCTTATAATTAAATTTACTTTTCTTTCAATAAAAGTCACTCTTTTCCCAGCAGGGATAGTTGTCCTGTGAATCCACTATGACAGTCTCATGAAAACAATATAATAAAATCATTTTCTTAAGTCTAATTTTAAGATCCAATCCAATACTTTTCAAGACCTCAGTTTCTAATCAGTTATGTAAAGAAAACACATATATCTTTCTGGAAAGAAATAAATTTTTGATAACAGAGTGTGGTTTACATATATTCTTAGGAGTCTTCTTGAGAAAAAAATTTTTTTCAGAGAAAAAACACAGAGCATAATGTGGATATCATGTTGTCCTATAAAGTATTCCAGCTATTTGAAACAATTGCATCTTAAAATTCATTTTCATGATTATGATCTTTTAGCTGATTTTTCTGGAATGAAAGAATTAACCACTTCTTAAGTAATTCTGAATATCAATCTCTTACAATAGCTAAAATATTCAAAGCAATCCAGTTTCATTCTATGGATTCTTCCATTCACATCATGTTTTCAAATTATGAAGGCAAAGTTTTAGTCATGGTTGTACCACTGGTTTGTTCTTTGAGGTTATTATAAAATATTTTATGATGAGAAAGAAACAGATTAGCCCTAAGACAAAGAATGCATTCACATTTGCTTATCAATATCCAACCAATAATAAAGTTCACAAATTAAACAAAGTGATGTCAACTTAATCTGCATGAAAATTGAACTTCCCATTTTTCTTCTATTAAAATAGAACTCAAATGGTGAAAATAAAAAATGTTCATGATTTTCTATTCATCAGATCAGCAGGAAAAATGTTATATTTAACTCTCAGATTAATAACTTTTCACACTTCATATCTTAGCTCAAATATCATTTCTTCACGAGAGAATTCTTGACTTACATTACTCACTTTGGACCTTTCTTTTATATCACTTAACAGAGTCATTGGTCAATATTTCTTGATATGAAAGTTTGATTACTATCTAGATCTACCACTAAACTATACTTTAATTTGCTTTAAGGCAGTATTTTATCTGTCCAAACAATTGTATCCTCAGAGTAAAACGTAGTTCTTGGATAATATCATTTATTCAGAAAAAAATATATTTATGTATATATATATATTTAATTTTGTGTCAAGAAATGAATGATTGGTAATAGCAATATTTTGCACTTCTATGCAGTTTATTAATTACCATAAATATATAAATGTTTTATATAAACTAACTCTTCATAGCCTCATAACAATGCCAAGATGAGGGTTTATTCTCTCTTATCATCACAGATCACAGTTGAGGAAACAGAGTCATATGAACTTTGTTATTCAAAATGATATAGCCTATATAAATGACATCAGAATGCAAAACTACTCTGTCTACAGAGTCCCTCATTTTAAGCAATTTAATGCATACAATGAAAAAAATGATATTTTTACTGTTTCCACTGATAATCAGGTCTTCTGAACGCACCTTATAAAGTAATGAATGCCTTCATTAACTGAATGGTAGAAATAAGAGTGAAAGGAATGTTTTTAAGAAGTAATTTGAAAATTTGCCAGCCTACAAAGAAATGCAACAGAATTTATGTGAGTGAAATACACAATGGATGAGATTTAAAATGCATTAGAAAAATTCTGGGGAGATGCCATAGGAAGAGGGAGACAGGGCTTAGTTCTTTCACAAAAATAATGGAGAAAGGGCTAAAAGGTGTCTGAGGAATCAGCTTTGTGGGTCAGCAGAACAGGACAGTGGTGCACAACCCCTCGGAAGGCAAGGATCAGAGAGACAAAGAACTGAAATGAGAACCATGAGTTACTAAACTTCAGTGATGGCTGGAAAGAACTCCCATCCTTCAATTTCAAGGTATATGTGCAGCCTGGAAAAAACCTGTTGCTCACTTCATCTGATGGGGAGGAATGGATGTCTTCCTCCCAGGAAAAGGTAATATACATCAGAAGGAAGAGAGTGGTTTCTCTTCAGTGAATTTGGCCAGCAGATCCTGCTTAGAATATTGACTCTGCCCAGAACAGAAACAGCAGCAAATGGAGATTGAAAGAAACAATTCCATAGAAAGGTTCGCTGATGAGCGCCATCTGTTGACCAGCTGGGAAATTGCAAAAGAAAAACTAGTTTTAGGTTTGTCTTAACTGATAAATTTCAACTCATTAGTGAAACACTGTCCCAATTTTGATAACTTAAGCTGGAAAATATTAAAATTCAAAATAAGTTGAACCAAAAGTCAAAGAAGAGCTATGAAAAAAATAAAAAGTAAATTAAAAACACAAAGGAAGAGATATAAATTGACCAACAGAGTAAATTTAGCATATTCAGATGCTTAAACATCAGCAAAAAATATATATATATATTACAAGCCATACTAGGAAATAGGAAGTTGACTCAGCCTAACTAACAAACCAAAAATCCTGAGATACAGGATTTAAGTCAAATTATCAATGATCATCACAGAAATCTCTAAATCAGATCTAAATTATAAACTCTGGATTTTTCAGGCCAAAGCAGTACTGTTTAAGAAAGTGCTGTATTTCTTCCCTACCGAATAAATGGAATAATTTCTGAAAGAGCTCTCCATAACAAAATTCTCTGAAATTGGAATATACATGGGGGTTTCTATAGCACAATTTGAAGAATAACACCACTTTTTTTTTCTTGTTCATTGGTTGCCATTACAATCACATATATGTAAACCACAGGATTAACACACATTTCATGGCTTCCAATTACTATATCAATTTGTGAAAACGTATTGTTTTGAAATGTTAAAATAATGTATGGTGTAATAGAGGATTGTATGAAAAGAATTCAAACTAATTAACTGATGCCACTGTGTTTAGAGAGAGATCAATAAATACC
>JAQZBX010061256.1:0-17140 GCA_029593785.1 Cabassous unicinctus
GAATGGACACAGAGAGCAGACAACAAGCGCAAGCAGCAAGGGACAGGGAATAAATAAATAAAAATAAATCTTAAAAAAAAAAAAAAAAAAAAAGAAAAAAGAAATCCAACCAAAACCCCCAAATACCATCTGAAAACTGGGCCAAGATGCCTGATAGCCTCCACGAGATGCCTCTGTATGCATTTCACTCAGAGACAGGTGGCTCTCCACATTCCTCCTGCCCCTTGATGGGGAGTGGGCACTAGGATACCTCTCTACTAATGGCATTTTCATGATCCAGTGCCTTGGTTGAAGGCTCAGTCAGCGAGCCAGGGACCTGGCTGACCTGGGCAGCTCAACAGACAAGGTGGATGGGTAAGGGCAGGGCTCTGCAATCAGTGCTTTTCCTTCCATTCACCCTGGGGGGGCGCACCTCAGCTTGCTTCTGTGTTGTGACCTCTAGAGCAGAGCTCCTCAGACTTTAAAGTGTAAATGAATCCCTGAAAGTTCCGATTCAGCAGGGTACGGGGTGGGGCTGGAGAGTCTGCATTCCTATAGGTTCCGAATGATGCCTATGCTGCTGGTCTGAAGATCACACTGTGAGCACCAGGATTATGCACACTCCCCAACTCTGGGGTAGATGTATCTCTGTGGGCACAGCTGCCCTCTCCCCTCACCAGTCTTGAGCCTCACCCAGCCTTCCACCTCCCCTCTCTACTAAGTGTTTCTGGAGGAAAGTGGTAACACGGACAATCTGAAGGTCATTTACATTTCATGTTGGAACACATATTTTTTTTTTCAACATACTCACTTTCCCAGTTACACAGAAAATAGGAATTGGGCCCAGAATCACAATCCAACCATTCCAGAAGCAATCTATTAACAGCAACCTCCGAAGTTAGCCATCAAGGTTGGCTGTGGTTCAGTCTCAGAAGGCATCTCCAGCTCTGCTATGTCATCCCTTCTGGAATCCTTTTAGATTTCCTATCTGCCCCACTCCTTTAAGAGTTCATTATAGCTTTTTTAAGGTGTGCTGACCAAAACTGCATATGTTATTCCAGGTGCTGAGTTCTCTTATGCAAAATTTTAAATTACTTTGCCTTTAGTAAGCATGCATTGGCTGAGAGACAAAGGGAAGAGGCTGGGGACGTTGCCCATTCCAAGATTAAACATTTACCCCGCTAAACAAGACAGTTTCTCTATAAAATCTATGTGGAAAGACAGACCCATGGGCAGACATCCCCACTCATGTGCCAAACATTGTTTTTCTTTATAGATTTATACTGGATGACAATGTTCTAAAAGAATCATTATTTGTCTTCAATGTGTGCTACATTGTGAAAAGATAAGGTCCACAAACAATAGTCTTTTCTATAAGCATTTTAAAGACTATCCTCTAAAAGTAACCACCAAGGAACTCTGACTCTATCGCCTTCCCTCACTGATACAGTGTGGAATACTCAGAGGCACAGCTAAGGCACATCCCTTACCCTCGCCTGGGAAAGAAAGCACATACATACCCAATTTGGGGACAGGTTGTGTGTCCCAGAACTGGTAGCTTCGTTTGCTAGCCTCCTCCATGGTTTTGGCAGGTCCCTGGCCCACTGAGAAAAGTTCAATGGCCTTCTGTATTTCTTGGATCCTCTCTGCTGGCAAAGAGTTCATCTGGGCAAGACAAAGTTGGGACAATAAAGGCCCATTATGTTACTAAGTACTTTTGATTAATTATGAGTTTAAGAGTTAGGGGTACAATGGAGGAATTGGGAATTAATGCTTAAAGAATACAGGATTTCTGCTTGGGGTGATGGAAAAGTTTTGGTTATGGATGGTGGTAATGGTAACAAAACACTGTGAATGTAATTAACAACAATAAATTGTATACTTGAAAGTATACTTAAAATGGGAAATATGTTGTATTATGTTACCACAATAAAAACTTAAAAAAAAAAAGAGTTAAGGGGCACAACTCAAATGCAGGGTAATGGGGTGTGGTTCCTCTATCCTTATCCCAGAGGTCATACAAATATTGTATGACAACTAGAGAAAGAGTGGTTGACAATGAGTTATATGACGGGTGCATCCTACACGGTCTCTCCCCTTTTTAGTCTTGGGTTGTCTGATGACAAAAGTAATTTAAGCTCAGTGTAAAATTTCAAACAATGCAGGAATGCACAATACATATAAAAAGTAAAAAAATAACCCCATTCCTCAAGTGTGATCCTTGTCATCAACAGTTTTAACTTGGGAGGCCAGGTGGGCAGAGGCATACCTACTTCCAGATGTTTTTGCATGCAAGTTCCAAACACACACTACAAAAACTAAAATTTGATCATATTATATTATTCTACAATTGCTCTTCTTTAAACACTATGTCTCAGAGAACTCCATGAGAAGACACACAGACCTTCCTATCTCAAAAAACCATGTCTACTGTGTGCATGGATTATAATATATGTAGCCAGCTCCATAATGATGGGACATTTTGGTGATTTTGTTCTTCAGTTTTACAAACAGTGTTGTAATGACCTTTCCTTTACATCTACTTTTGCTCACTGGGATACGCATTTCTATAGGATAAAATCTAAGATAGAGGCTTGCTGCGTCAAAGGGACTGCATATTTGAAATTATAGCAGATACTGTCACCTGCTCTCTAAAAAGATATTAGTATTAATTAATAACCCAATGTACAGTGTATGAGAGCATCTGTTTCTCTAGACCATTATCATCGGATATTGCCAAATCTTAATCTCTGCCAATCTAGAAGAAATTAAGTTTTAACTTGTATTCCCTTCATTGTGAGTTTAACCATCTCTTCAAACATTGATTTAACATTTATATATTTTTTGTGAACTGCCTACTTAGTTTATTATTTTAAACAATACACATGTATTGCAAATATCTTCCCCAGTTTGTTGCTTATCTTTTGACATTTACAGTACTACAGCCAAAGAGAAGCTCTAAACTTTTTCTTTAATGATTTCTGTCTTATGTCAGGTTTAGGATGATAAAAATATCCATATTTTCTTCTGATACTTCTATTTAACTGTTTTTTTGTCATTTAAATTATGAAGTAAAGAAAGAATATAAACCAAAATGTTTACATCGCTTATTTCTGGGAGGTAGGACTGTAAGTGATTTTAATATTCTTTCTTCATGTATATGTTTTTTTCCTAAACTCTCTACAATGAAATGCATCAACTTCTCTACAATGAAATGTATCACTTTTGTATAGGGAAAAGTACAAAGGCTATGTAAGTGCAGTTTTGGTAAAAAAAATTCCTAATTTCAAAAATGAGCTCAAATCCCACTAAAATCAACCAAATGCCCACCCCCAAACTAACATCCCTAAAACCAAAGCATGGGCTGGGCTAGAATTCCTGACTGACAGTGTATAAGTCCCTTAAGCTTCGCTCATCTTTAAAATGGGAAGACTCATCTGGAGCTAATTTAAATGAAGTGCCTATCAAGAGCTGGCCAGCAAGGTGGTTAATTAGAGTTGTATAATAATTTTTATAGTGGCTTTGATACTGGAATAGTCAAAAATTATTTGCAGGCATGTCTGCATGAGGCAGGGGATTCAAATTGGAGCATAACAGTTGAGGTATAAAGCAAAAGTGTGAGTATAATGGAATGAGACCCAATTCATTATGAGGCTTGCAAACTGTCTGCGACAATTCTAAAAGGGGAATTATGGATATGTTTTGAGGTTCCCCAGGAGCCTATTCTGAGAGGTCAGTACTTCCCTGAAATAAGGGTTTTTTAAAAAGTTTTTTATTTAAGAAATGAAACAATCCTTACCCATACTTCTGGGTTTCATATAAGTGTGTCAGTTTTAGGTTGTGAGCTCCAGGCCAGTGGTTCTCAACAAATAGAACTCAGAAACCAACTGTGAGACCTCCGGTTTTTTTTTTCAAAGATTTATTTTATTTATTTATTTATTCCCCCCCTTGCTGCTTGTGTTTGCTGTGTCCATTTGCTGTGTTTTATCTGTGTCTGCTTATCTCCCCCTTGCTGTGAGGTCTTGCAGCGCTGCGCGGGGCTGGCCTGCCCTGCCCTCACAAGGAGGCCCCGGGAAGGGAAGCGAACCCGGGCCCTCCCATATGGTAAACGGGAGCTCTATCAATTGAGCCACACCCGCTTCCTGCTTCCAGACCTCTGTGGTTGTGATAGCAACCAAAATGGCATTAAGAGACTGCCTGCCTTAAAAAGAATAAGTCTTTTATTATTACAGTGGTGGGCATTTAAGACAGAAAAGGCTGAGAACCACTGCTCTAGGCAACAGGGGCTGTTACTACAGAATTATCGTTCTATGGCACCTTGCACAGCACCACATGCAATTATGTACCTGTAAGTTCTGATGGGGCACCTTGCCTTGCTGGGAGTCAGTGTCTAACCTGCTGTCTTTTAAGGAACTGATAGCAGTTTCACCACCTAGGTCTAGGGCAGCAGAGGACAGCAGAGGGATCCAACTCTTCCATCTTGAAGTAATACCAGCGGAGACTGTCAATCTAAATTGTTCCTATACATTTACCTCAAAACTCTCATCTGAAAAAGTGACTCTCAGTCATAAGAAAACAGAGCCTCCTTGTTACCTTCATAGGCTGATCCTGGGCCGAATCTGTCTCACTGCCTTTTTCTTTCTTCTTTTTTTGTTTCTTTTTCTTCTTTTTGGCTCCAGTGTCATTGGCTGGACTCAAACCACTGTAAGACAAAGTAAATACTGATGTAGGGTTTTTAAAAAAAGTCATCTGTTTTGAGCTACACTGACAAAACAAAGAGCTTTCTGTGGAGCCAGACCTTCCGTAATCAGGCCTGTTGGCTTCAGAAACAGACTGAAGAATCCAGGTCCCAGAAGGGGCGTTTGGAGGACACCAGCAAACACAACTCTTCTCACTTCCATCCCCTCAGCTTCCCAGGGAGAGAGTGCTGTGCAAGGACTATCCTATTTGTCTGAAAAGGCCTTCTACATTCTTGCTGGGTTGGTGTGCTTATTTTCTTTAGATTGCCAAGCTGATGGCACCAAAAGCAAATGATAATTGTTGACAGGGCATTCATACCACCGACACGCACTTCAAGCCCTGGATTTTAAAAAGGATGACAGCCAAAGCCAGTAGTGGTCTTTTTGGGTGCTTTGTGCCCTTCCTCTACCATTCTCCACTCCCATGCTCTGATCCATTGGCCATATGAGGACCTCAGGCAGAATCTAAAGCACAAGGCAATATAGGAAAAAAAGGAAGGGATGAGGGAAAAAGCAGGCTAAAGTTGCTGTACTCTGGATCCAAGAGTCAAACAATCATGATAAATGCCCAAATCAGGCCTGCAGGATTGAGAACTGTCATCTGGCTAAGACTGAGTGAATGCCACAGGCAAAATCAACATATGAATCTTGGAAAAATTTAAAACAAAAGAAACAATAGGAAAACACAAAACACACAAAGCACCCAGCTACTCTGGCCATGAAGAACTTATACAAAACATGTGTGTTTGTGTAAATATGGTACTTCCTTCATACCACTTCCCCATGGAGCCTGAATCAAACACTCAATGAATGTAGAAAAAAGTTTCTTAGGCACATTTAAGTTTCCTACAATCTTTTATTATTGTTGCCTGTATTGTTCCTCAATATCTTTGAGACACAAATCATGAATTATACTCTACTTCTTTGACATTTTCCACTCATTCTCTCCCTGATGTTTTCACCCAATTTTGCTGATTTGTTTTTCCTCTAATTTTAGGATCATGGTATAGATTCTAGGTTTTCTTCATTTTGTTAGTGAATTTTAAGGTTCATGGTGCAGCTTGCTTTCCTAATTACTGTTGTAGTTTGTGGTTTCTGTGATGTCTAAACTGATTTTGATATTGACAATCTGGACATAATGTCTGATGTCACTCTGCCATCATTCCTGAAATGTTCCACTAAAAAGTCAAAATTAGGAGCCTAATTTGACAGTAAAGAAACCCTCATCTGCAGGATTACCTGGGTGCAGTGCAGGGTATTATTTTAATTGTTTATTTTAGATAACAAATTTTCAAAGAAATAAAACAGCACAAAATGCATTTTATATTACCATTATGGTAAATACCATTTAAGCTTTATTTTATAACTCAAAGAGCTTTCAGGGAAAGCAGATGTGGCTCACGCAGTTTGGCGCCCGCCTACCACATGGGAGGTCCTGGTTCTGGTTTTGGTTCCTGGTGCCTCCTAAAAAAGATGAGCAAGACAGCGAGCTGATGCAACAAGATGATGCAACAAGATGACGCAACGAGATGACATAATGAGGAGACACAACAAGGAAACACAATGAAAGACACAACAAGCAGGAAGCGGATGTGGCTCAAGCGATTAGGCGTCTCCCTCCCACATGGGAGGTCCCAGGTTTGGTTCCTGGTGCCTCCTAAAAAGATGATGAGCAGACACAGAAAGCACACAACAAAGAGACACAGACAGCAAACAGTGAGCGCAAACAATGGGGCGGTGGGGGGGAATAAATAAATAAATCTTAAAAAAAAAAAAAGCTTTCAGGATCTTAAAATGTCTTGGGGTTATTAGGAATATTCATTATGTCATATTAAGTGGTACCGCACAGGTAAAAGGCAATCTTTAACCAAGTGTTGCCATTTTCTTTTGTAGAATGTCTTCACTCACCTCTTCCTATTCCTGGTAGGAGCACTTGTGTCCAGATTTCACAACCTTACACTTGAACTAATGTAACCTCCAGCCTTTACTGGATTTCCCCAACTTCACCATCTTTCTGCATCATCCTATCTGATATGCTACTGCAGAACTCACATCTATGAAAATGGCTTCCCAGGCTTGGAAGCCTACAGTGACAGCAGCTTCTTAACCTGAAAGGTATGAAGCCCAACTCTTCTTCAAGTATTTCACCCTCAGTTCCCATCTAGCAAGCCCAACCTTACCTGCACCCATCTGGTCAGGCTTCTCAAGTCAGGAGATCCAGTAAAGGCTGAGGGTTACTTTAGTCCAAGCACAAGGATATGAAGTCCAGACACAAGTGCTCCTACTAAGTATTATAGTAGTAAGACACAGAAGCATAATATGGAAGGCAGACTGATAAAATTCAGGGAGTATATAAGGAGAACTTCTTCAAACCAGTAAAACCCCCAAGGCCATGGCAAAGAACAGGAACTATAAAGTCAAAAATGACCTGAAGATATTTTTTTCCTCAATTCAATTTTGTTATCATGCACAGGTCCATTTGCAGCCTATGACAACTCTGTGTGGTTTTCTTATTCCAGAGATAGTCTCACTTCTGTTTCAGGATTATGAGCAGCATTATATGGCTTAAAAACTGGTTGATGGGAAGCGGATGTGGCTCAAGCAACTGGGCTCCTGTCTACCATACAGGAGGTCCAGGGTTCGATTGCCGGGGCCTCCTGGTGAAGGCAAGCTGGCCCGTGCAGTGCGGTGAGCTGATGCAGCAAGATGACACAACAAAGGGAGCCAAGCAGACACAGAAAAACACAAAAGCAAATGGACACAGTGAGCACAAGCAGCAAGAGGGGGATAAATAAATAAATAAATATTAAAAAAAAAAAAAAAAAAAAAAAAAAAAAAAAAAAAAAAAAAAAAAAAGAGGTACCAGGGATTGAACCCAGGACCTTGTACATGGGGAGGCACTCAACCACTTGAGCTACATCTGCTCCCTTATTCTATTTTATGTATCGTCAATACAAGTGTCTGACAAACTCCAAGACCCAAACTAAAATCAGAGCGTTAGTTTCATTTTACTTATATCACCTTGAATTTGCACTGCAGCTGAGCAATGATCCTGTTTCAACTTGTACAGATAGCAGGGAAGTTTTTAAAATATTAAGTCATTTCCACGGAGTTACTAGGTATTGATTCCACAACCATGAGAATACATTGTGAGCTTGCCAAGGTCTTACAATCAACACTCTCAAACAGCAAGACAACTGATTCACAGGAGAGACTTCCAAGGAACCCACTAGGGTTAGCTTTCAAGGTGACTATAATTATTTTAATTACTCATAAGAAGCCAAGCTCAGAGGCCTTGAGAGTATGATTTATAGAAGCATCTTAGGAAGCCAATGCCATTTGACAAGAGAATGGCTTCAATTTGGATTCGGGGAGTACCAAACCAGAGGACCCTACAAAAACCACACTAGTCCTTTTCCAAGAATTTGGGGTCATTTTTAAAGGAACCTAAGGTGCATCTCTATCTACTGGGTGGTATCTGGGGAATACTGGGATTTTGCAAATTGAAACAGAAATCTCTCAGAGATCTCTCTAAACTTGCTAGTCATCTTAACATTCTACCAACTGAGAGTGATCAGAACCAGAACCTTGAATACAGCAAATCCAAGTCTAACTTGTTCCATGTGGTTTTCCAGTTGATTATGAAAGCAGGCTCCAAAATAAAGAGCAGAGAATTAGGTGAAATTTGCCTTCTTTGGTACCTGCTATGGAAAGGCAGATGGAAGTCCCAACAAAAATTTTGAAATTTACACCCTATAGTGAAGTGATCAACCCAAGTCATTAGCAACCAACCCAGGAAATATGGGACTAATAAGAAAGAGCAACCCAGGACAGGGGAGAAAAGCAATCAAGAAATATCATCTTTTAATGAAAGCCAAAATATTTTAAGTTCAAACATAGAAGAAATCCTACGGATGCTCTTGTATAAAACCAGGGATGGGGAGGGAGGTGGAAAATGAACCTTATTTCTAGAACTAGAATGCAGTGCCAGAGTGTATGAGTGGGAGGGAGGGAAGGGCAAGCTGGCAGATGAGCAGCAGGAGCAGAGGACTTCAGACCACAGGAGCACTGAGGATCCATAACGTAGGCCCTCCTTTCAATCCTACTTGATGAGAAAAGCCACTCAAAGGTGCGTGCCTGAGGCACAGGGGCGTGTAAGCTAAGCCACCAGCACTGGAAGAAATCTCAGGGCCATTGGCTTAACTCGTTATTTACACATGAGGAAACCAAGGCCCAGAGACATGAGGCAAATTGTTCATCATCTAACCAACTAGTACAAGCTACCAATCTGTAAGGACTTTCTCTCCCAAACACTGCAGGCTCATTCCCTGTCAGAATTTATCTGAGAATCCTTTAAATCAAAAGAACATTAATTCTGTTTCATCATACAGGGCCCGGGAATAAAGTTTTATTGTATCAGAGGAACAGGTCATTGACGGTAATAAGAAGAGTGATCCGTATTTTATCCAGACAGCTTCCTCTCACTGATCTCTGTATGTTTTAAAATTATGGTCTCCCAAACAATTTAATACTTTATATATATAATAATATGCTGTTTTCTGGCTTCCCAAAAAGATTAAAAACTCCCTGACTATAGGGACCATGTCTTACCCAGCTGTTTCCTATAGCACTACTCAGTCGTGCCAAGCACACAGTTAAGGGTTCAACAAATACATGCCTGACTAATGCTTTCCAGGCATAATACACTAAAGTAAAACTCTGAAGAGTCAGAGCCCAAAAGAAGGTCAGCAAAACACCTTCAGTAATGTGTCCATAGGACAGCTCTGTTAATATTCTATGAAAGCAGTGGAAATGAGCCACTGGTTGAGATTTTAAAATATATACGAACTTTCTTATTCTTGTCTCCTCCCTCCCTAGGACCTGTCCCATCCCTATAAGAATTAAAATTAAAAGCTCGACTGTACTTATTTCAAATGGCCTCAGTGTCATAAATACAGATCACAAGATTAGTTCTGATGATGAGCTCAAAAGGAAGAGAGTTCAGAAAATAAAATTCAGAACTTTTGGTTACTTGTTTTCTATCCCTAAAAAATGGAAGTTAATCCTTTGGGCTAAAATTCAAACTTTCCAGATTACTTTACTAAAACAAATCCTATGGGGAGCGGGTGTAGCCCAGTGGTTAAGCACCTGCTTTGCATGTACGAGGTCCCGGGTTCAATCCCCGGTACCTCCTAAAAATAAATAAATAAATAAATATTCTAATATCCTTTTGATTCCACTTTTACAAATCAGGAAATCCTTATGGCAAATTAATGTGAGGTATGACACATTCATCAGTAATCCTATTAGTACTCAGAAAGCCCAAAGAGAGGTGAATGAATTGGCAGTGGATCGGGATCAGCGTAGGCTCTGAACTGCTGTGGCTGCAGGATCACTTAATGCAATAACTCAAACTCTGTAAATTCCCACCACTCTGTACTATATATATAAATGCTTGTGGCTTGTGACTCCTAAATGGTGGGAAAAATAAAAACACTTCAGTACTGCCATTAAGGTACCATAGGAGACCTGTGAAAAGAATAGTAAGTTGTAGGAAAGGATTCAAAAGAGTATTTTTACTGCCATCCTCTGGCCTCCATGTGATAAATTAGCCCATTTTTTGAGGTGAACAAACCAATTCCTTCAACAGAGGATAACCATTTTTAGGGGTCACAAAACTCTGATATACTAGACTATTTAGAATGGAAATGAGTCAATAGTGTAAATTCCACATCCTCTGGGTTTTTCTGGTATGCTAGACTGTGACTTGGCAATTCCAATGTCAAACCAAATCAAATGCTGTTCAGAGACCATCACCAAAAATTTTAAGTAATGACTCACTGCTGGCAGCAAATTCACATACTAGAATGACCTCTGAAATAAATATTGGTCTATCAAGGAGAGTTTAAAGGGGCCGGCCATCTCCATCACCAACTGACTCCTGTGTCTGACAAAGCCCATGAGTTGTTGTTTGAATGGATCCAGAGATAGGTCTCACACAGCTGCAGATTCAGTATTTAGAAGTCAACGCAATAGGGGAAAAAAAATCCAGGAAGTTCAGAATGGATCCTCTGAGATGTCAAAGGGAGAGATGGAGATGCAGTTTACCAAAATTAAACCAAACAATCTTTATAAATTAAGTCCACAGGAGATAATCCATGTTAAGGGCTTAGCACAGTGCCCAACACATAGCAATAATAGCAACAGATAACACATATTTAACACAACAGTGAATCCTCTTCACCTGCCTCTTAAAGACAGCACGCTAGAAATTTTTTTGAAACAAGTACTGATCCTGTTGAAGAATTTTAGTTTAGTTTTGTGTTTGGGGCACACTCAATAGAGAACACCAAGTTTTGTGTGCCTTAAATGCAACAATCACAAAGACACTTTCTACAAGGAATTAGGAGAGAGGCTTTCAGTGCAGAGTAGAGATCTCAGAGAAAAGGTTAAAGGGAAAGAGCCAAAGAAGCATCCTCCTAAACTAAAACCTATGGACTCTGCAGGGAAAGGGTTAACTGCAGGCTTAGTAAAGCTGGGAACTAAAAAGAGTGAGCACATTAGTTAAGCAATGTGAAAAATCAGCAAAACTGGTTTGCCATGAGCAGCAGTCTCCCCAAAATAGGCTCTCATTTACTTTTCATTTCTTCTGCTTTAGAGTCTCTTCTCTTTGAAGCAACTCTTGATTAGTTTCTTTTTAAATTACCACTTAATTGGGAAATAAAATTAGAACACTTATTTGATATCAGTGATGAGGTTTCTCTTTTCATTTTTGCTTTGATCTAGTTTTGAAAAACCAAAAGCTGAAGGGAAAAGAACAAAAAGAAATGGACTAAAAAGGTTTTTTTTCCAAGAGCTAGTTGCAGCCATAAGCCATCAAATGAATATGGAAAGAAACAGTCTTGGAGAATCTGAAGAAGGAAACAAAAGCAAATAAGGATAGCTTTATGGAATTATTTTCATAGGCCTTAAAGTCAAAAAGAACCTCTCTAAGCCTCATTTTCCTCATCTGTAAAATATAGCAATAATCCCACCCCAGAGGGCTGTAGGGTGACTGAAATGAAATAATACATGTAAAGATACTTGCAGATCAATTAAAAAAAAAAAGAAGTTGCTATATCCCCAAACCACTTGTTTGACTTTACTTTTTCTCTTCAGTTTCTTCACAAGAGATAATATCTCCTGATCGAGACAGTTTTCCAACTATTCCCAAGCAGTCAGAGAGTAAAACAAAGAAGGCACATCACTTATCAAAGGGCTCTTGACCCATGGCTTCCCAGTACCTCAATGATATTGAAGATGCGGAAAGTAAATTCCAAAAGAATGCTTGAAACAAAATAGTCCAAAAGTACTTTCCTGTTCCAAAACACCCAGATAAATTTTACTTGTTTGTTACCCCAAAACTAAAATCAACTGCCAGCTGGTAAGGTTTATTCCTTAGCAATACTTTAGGACTTTCACTAAAAACAAACAAGCAAATTAAACTATACAGATGAAGAGAGACTTTTATATAGTCCTTTGCTTGCTCTGAATCACAGAACTGCAACAAGATGCCACATAAAGATGATCTTAGTCTGACTCTCCTCTCAACTGATTAGGGAAACACAGGCAAGAAACTGGAAGAAAAAATGCTGACCTCCTTTCCTCTGTTGAATAGAATTTTTTTTTAAATAGTTGATAGAAAAACTGTAGATGGCTACATACGTATCATCTATGTAATGTATAAGTATGCACGTGTATGTGTGTTTATATGTAAACATGAAGTTTTATACTCACCAAATGTTTATGTTTATTTAATTATAGAGGAAACACATGATTAGATAAGTCCAGAACTAAATTATACACACAAAGGTACATAAGAAACTAGCACAATTACATTTCCTATTAATCCAGTACATGAATATAATTCATCTCAGTGTAAAGCACTATGAACTCATCCTGAAAGAAAAGTCTAAGAGAAAAGTGTTAGTTTTAACTACGTATCATTATTTGTTACTGCATATTGTATTTTAGAATTGCTAGCATCAAAGAAGAAATTCCCCCTTCAATTCTTATCCAACTTTTGAAACATTTTAAATAACATTAAGACAAGAAAAATTTCAAGCCAAAAAATAGTTGAATGCTTCCATCATGAATTAAGGATCCTTGATTTCTACGGGTATTTCACAAAAATCATAGTAAGGCTTCAATGAGACTATTTTGGGGGAAAAAAGGCACATATGTAAGAAAAATTTGACATTCTTCCACTCAGTGAGGGAAAATGAGAAACAACTCTAACATTTGGGTCAGGCACTTGCCATTCATTCATCCAGCAAATACAAATACTCATTACTACCCAGTAAGCACCAGGCACCTTGGAGACACAATCACTGTTCTCATGCACTTTATAGTCAGGTGGGGCAGGAACTGGACACATTAAAAACATTATCTAATTATTGTTATGATTAAAATCTATGAAAAATACAGTATGCGATAAGAGCAGAGTGGGGTGTGGAAGAGGATCTAGAAGATCTGAAGAAAGAACATAAAGGAGGGAAGGGCTACATTCCAGATGTTACCTCATTTAATCCCAGCAACACCTTTACTTAAGTAACTTTCCCAAGGTCACAAGACTATTAAGTGTCAGAACCAGGCTTTGAGTCCAGGTTTAAATGACTCCAAAGTCCATGCTTTTCCCACCATGACATGTTGCTTCTTCCCAAAACCTCCACTGACAATTAATGGAAAAATGTTGACTCTACCCTAGATTTTATTATCTATCTATCTAAGTGCCAGAATTAGACTCTCTCCTCTAGGCTGGGCCCTGATTCTCACCCACTACCTACAAGTTCATTTACAAAGACATCTAGATTCGGGATGCTAATAAACTTAAGTTGTTCAACCAGACCATAACCATGTACAAAACAACAACAAAAATCTCCAAAGTTTTTTTTTAAGGTTACTATAAAATAAATATTATTGTTGTACTATAAATAAAACACAAAACTTTCTGCCAAACAGTTTTGCAAAGTGACTCATAGATTATAAGGAACAAAACCAATTAAAGAGCTTTAGATACTGGTCAGGGCAACAGTTTAACAGGAAAAAAAAAAAATCAAAGGAAACTACACAGAGAAAAAAGAAAAAGCATATTTTTCACTTCTAAAAAGACTTTCACTTTCAACAACTCTGATCTATGACTCTGATCTTTCCAGGAGGGCTACCTTTTCCCTTCTTCCTGTTCCTACTCTTCCTCTTTCTCAGCTTTTCCATTCTTAGGAATCTCAAACTTCAAAACACAGATTTATTACACTAGAACTGTTGTTACAGCAACAAAACAGTCTTTTAAAACCCAATTTGACAAGCTGTCTTTTCTTCTACATTCTTCTTGTGATTTTTAATGCCAGCTGAAAAACATAAAAAGCTAAATATTTTCACCTAGGGATTCACCACAGGCAAATTATAAACGACTTAAACAATCCTTTGTTCTCCTGTCCCTACAAAAGGAAAGATTTATCCAAAGACCTCAACCTTCTACTCTTCTATCTCCAGGGCTACCACCAATACTGCAAATGACAAGCTGGCTATGAAAATCAAACTACCACAGACTCAGCAAGAGTTAGACATTCAAAACAGTCACTCAGGGCTTCCAGTTAAAAAAATATACGTGTAAATATAGATAGATTAGATAGATAGATAAAGTGTGAGCACAGCACATGGTCGCCAACCACTGTGACAATGTGAAGAAAGATGAGTGATAGGGTGTGGCTTAGAAGAGTGAAAACTGATTTAGAAAAAAAACTACTCAAACTCCCGATGCATTTCTTCTTACAAATACATAGTTCCTAGTAGGCAAGACCCTAAAGTACAGGAAATGCAGTATCATACCCAGTTTCCAAACACTGTCCAAGAAGCAATTTCACTAGTAGACTCAACAGCTTGAGGCTATTTCACAAGGTTAACAAAGCAAAGATGCTGCAGGACCTAATTATATACCGTTCAGTAAATGTATGGATAATCTGGAGCAAAGGAAACCGTGTAACTCAAACCATTATCATATAGTAATTACCCAGGGTTTATAAGGTGAGTTTATATTTTTGGGTTCTCTAGTGGTGATATTTTACAACATAATTATGGTTTGTATAGTCTGATGAATTTTCTCATTGAAGGTGAACTGAACCGAAATATTTTATTATTCGTTTAATGCTAATCATTTTGCTCACACAACACCTCTACAGGTAACACTCCCCTTATACTGTACTGTCATTGGATCGCTCCGCTTTGTGCTCTTTTCCCCGAAGGAGCCTGAGGCAAACAAGTGGAACATTACACAGAAGAACTTTTATATAATAAAAGTATTGAATGTCTCCGGCCCTCAATATACCGAACACCCTACCCTGATAAATGACAAAGCCAGAAACCAATCGCTAGGCAGGATCCCAATGCCTTAGCCAATAAGAACATAGGGGTGGGGCTACACTAAGCTCCCGGTGACTTCCCGGCACCCCAGAGACCCAGGTTGTGGGGGAGACTGGGTGGGAAATGGACCGAGTATCTTGTTACCCCCGGTTGTAGCTGTTGTCCTCCTCGTTCTCGCAATCGCTGCAGTGCTCATGGCCGTTTCCATTCCCTTCCATCATTTGCGGCAGCGGAGGTACCGGCGGCTTCACTGCTGTCTCACTCTCGTCCGCCATCTTGGGTTGCGAGAGCCGAGCTCCGCGCCCCGCTACATGGGGGCTTCCCATTGGATAAAGGGAACTTGCGCTATCTTCTGGGTTTTGTAGTTTTTATGGCGAAGGCTTGAGCCGCATCTGGAAGCGGCTCGTGTCCCGGAAACCGGAAGGAAGTGGACTACAATACCCAGAAGTCATGAGAAAGATTGTCCTCTAGTGGGGAGGGGCAGCAATACCCGGAAGTCTTAGACCTTCCGCCGCTCTTTGACGAACAACCAGCCCCAAGGTTGGTGGTGCCCACCCTTCTCCAACCCGGGCGGGCGCCTTGCATGCTGGGAACTGTAGTTCCATGCTGGTTTAGGGATTCCTGGCGTGGAGGCTCCAAAATCCAAAATTTGACCCCAGCCTGCCCTTTGTAATGCCTGGGCCGCAGGTGAGCCGTTATTGGCTGCCGTTAAGGACCGTTGCCATCCCAGGTAAGTGAGAGTGTTGTAGACCCGCGGGTGTGGTCCGCCTGGAGCCGGAATAGCTCGGGCCTTTTCGGAGGAGGCTTTCTGCCAGAAGCCAGGCTGGCTCCTAGCCGCCTTCCTCACTTGGGACTCCGGGCAGCTCCTGGTTGTTGGTAGTTCAAGGCCTCGTGAGAGGCTGTGGATGGTGGTGTACAAAGCCCTGAGGCTGAGCCAGGAGACCTGACTGCTCAAGCAGGCCTCGCTGCTTCTTGCCTTCTGGGTACTGGTCTCCACTAAGCCCTTCAGTATATATTGTCCCTTTCATTGGCCACAACATCCTCCACTTTGCTGCACACATAATTGCCAGACCCTGTGATAATGAATTATCTCACTTCATCTTCTCAACAAGAGGGTGGTTAATTGCACGGCCTCATGGCTAGAAAGTGGCAAAATCATTATACAAATCCAGATCTGTGAGCCCCTAGGCCCTCTGAATTCTCTACCATGACAAAAGTCCCATTGTCTGATACACACATCTACCCAAAGAAATCAGTTGTTAGGTGATTGCAACATTTTAATCTGCTTTTAGCCTTCAGCCCCTTGGGTCTTACCCTGTGATTGAGTAATCTCTGACCTGGGTGCTGAGGAGAGAACCCAAAGACACGGTTCCCATTCTTAGAGATTTAGAGGGGTGAGGAGTGGTGAGAAAAGGACTAGTTCTTACTGCCAGAGAGCTCCTTGGCCAAAAAGGGAAATGATCTTTGCCTTTTGGAAACTCTCAGTACGGGAAAAGGGGTAGGATGAGAAGAAACTATTCGCATCTGACTCAGGGAAACAAAATACAAGTAAAACAATACAGCAAAATATAGTCAACTTAGTTTTTATATCAGTGGCAGGAGCAAAAGTAAATATAATCCAAAGCAGCAGGTAATCCCCAATCATTTATATCTGATTTCCCACAGATAAGCAGAGGTTGAATGAAGACTAATGAATAACCAGAGAACAGTAATTTTAGGAAATGAAGGCCCTGGTTTCTGTGGACCCTGCCATTTGTGCAGTTCGAAGCTTAAGTAAGACCCTCTGCATTGTATTTCACTGCACACTGAACCGTTTTTTTACTGGAGCAGTTTTTCTAGGAGCTAGGCATATAATGTGGCTGTTATGACCAAGCTCAGAATGCAAGTACAAGTTCAAAACTCTGGAATCCAGTACCTCCAAGAATTAAGAGAAAGAAGGGACCTGAGAGGTACCTACTCTCTTTCTCAGGAATTTTCAAGTTCAAGTCTTGGGGGGGGGGCAGTATATATATATATATATATAA
>JAQZBX010061257.1:0-17138 GCA_029593785.1 Cabassous unicinctus
GGTCTGCGTGGCGAGCTAGCCTGCACAGAGCTGGCCTGTGCAGGAGTGCTGGCCCGCAGGGAGAGCTGGCACAGCAAGATGATGCAACAAAAAGAGACAAAGAGGAGAGACAATGAGAGACACAGCAGACTAGGGAGCTGAGGTGGCCGAAGAGATTTAGTGCCTCTCTCCCACTCTGGAAGTTTCCAGGATTGGTTCCCAGTGCTGCCTAAAGTGAAGACAAGAAGATACAGAAGAACACACAGCGAATGGACACAGAGAGCAGACAACGAGGGGAGAGGGGAGATATATAAATAAATAAATCTTAAAAAAAAAAAGAAAGAAAAGCAATGCAATGTGTCTTGTACACAGGATCACCCAAAAGACAAAGTGCCAATTTCTCATCAGAACCCATGGAGGCAAGAAGGCAGTGAGATGAAATATTTAAAATGCAGGGTAAAAAATTTGCCAACTAAGAATTTTATATACAGCAAGACTATATTAAAAAATGAGGGAGACTCCAATAATGATTGAAGTGATGAAAGCACAACTATGTGATTATACCAAATACCATTGATTGTACATTTTGGATGAATTACATGCTTTATTAATATGTATCAATAAAATTGATTTGTTTAAAAAAATAAGGGAGAAATTAAGACATTCCATCACTACTAGACCTGCTTTACAAGCAATGTAAAGGAAGTTCTTCAGATTGAAAAGAAAGGAAACTAGAGAGTAGATCAAAGCAGCATAAAGAAAGAAAGATCTCTGGTAAAGGTAGCCACATGAGTACTTATAAACGTTGTATTATAGTATTGTATTTTTGGAAATGACTCCACTTTTTACTTCTTACAGTTTCTAAATTTAAATGCATAAAAAGTAATAATAAATCTATGATTTGGAACACTATGTATAAAGACATGGAAAGGTATAGGAAAATAATTTGTGTATGGTATCGAAGTTAAGTTGATATCAAACCAACATAATTGTTATGGACTTAGGATGTTAAATTTAAGCTCCATGGTAACCACAAAGGAAATATCTGAAAAATATACACAGCAGTAAATAAGAAGGGACTCAAAATGGTTCACTACAAAAAAAATCAAATAAAGTACGCAATAATGAAAGAACTGAGGGACAAAATAGGTTAAGACTTACAAAGACCAAATAGCAAAATGGCAATAGAATGGCTTGCATTATCAGTTTTTATGTTAAATAAAAATGGATTAAACTCTCCAGTCAAAAGGCAGAGATTGGCAGAATGGATTTTGAAAAAGCATGACCCAACTATATGCTGTTTACAAGAGACTCACCTGAAGTTCAAAGACACAATTAGGTTGAAAGTGAAAAGACGGAAAAATATTCCACGCAAATAGTAACCATAAGAGAGCTGGAGTAGCTATAGTATTATCAGATAAAATAGACTTTAAGTGAAAAACTGTTACAAAGGACAAAGAATGAGAGAATATACTGATAAAGGGGTCAATTCAACAAGAATATTTAACAATTATAAATATATATGCAACTAACAGCAGATCCCCAAAATATATGAAGCAAATATTGACAGATTTGAAGGGAGAAATAGATGGCTCTAAATTAATAGTAGGAAACTTCAATAGTGCACTTTCAATAATGCATAGAACATCTAGGAAGAAGATCAATAAGGAAATAGAAGACTTGAACAATACTACAAACCAACTAGATGTAACAAACATATTCAGAACACTTCACCCAAGAGCAGTAGAATACACATTCGTCTTTGCATGTGGATCATTCTCAGTATAGACCATAGGTTAGATCAAAAAACAAGTCTCAAAAAATTTGAAAATATTAAAATTATACAATGTATCTTCTCTAACCACAATGAATGAAGCTAGAGATCATAACAGAAGAATTGGAAACTCACAAATATGTGGAAATTAATACATTCTTAAGCAACTACTGGATCAATGAATGAAAATGAAAATACAATATACCAAAACCTATGTGACACAGCAAAGCCACCGCTGAGAAGGAAATCTACATCTCTAAATGCTTCCATTAAAAAAGAAGATCTCAAATCAGAGACCTAACCTAACACCTGGTGGGACTAGAAAAAGAAAAGCAATCTAAACTCAAAGCAAGCAGAAGAAAGGAAATAACAAAGATTAAAGCAGAGATAAATGAAATAGAGAATAAAAAAGAATAGAATCAATGAAATAAAAAATCAGTTCTTTGAAAAGATCAATAAAATCCACAAACCATTAGCCAGACTGCCAAAGAAAAAAAGAGAAAGCACAAATAACTGGAGTCAGAAATGAAAGGGGGGATATTGCTACTTACCCCACAGAAATAAAAATAACTATAAGAGGATAATATGAAAAACTGCATGCCACCAACTTAGACAACCTGGATGAAGTAGACAAATGCCTAGAAATACACAAACTGCATATCCTAATTCAAGAATAAATAGAAGTTCTCACCAGACCAATAACAAATAAAGAGATTGAATCAATCATAAAAACCTCCCAACAAAGAAAAGCCCAGGACCAAATGGCTTCACAGGTGAGTTTTACCAAACATTCCAAGAAGAATTAACACCAATCCTGCTCAAATGCTGCCAAAAAATTGAAGAGGAGGGAACACTTCCTGATTCATTCTATGATACCACCATCACCCTATTACTAATGCCACATAAAAATATCACAAGAAAAGAAAATTATACACCAACATCATCATGAATATAAATGCAAAAATCCTCAAAAAAAAAAAAAAATCTAGCAAACCAAATCCAACAATATATTAAAAGAATTATACACCACGATCAAGTGAGACTTATTCCAGGAATGCAAGTTGGTTCAACATAAGAAAATTAATTAATGTAATACACCACATTAACAGAATGAAGGAAAAAGACTACATGATCATCTTGAGTGACAGAAAAGGCATTTGACAAAATCCAGCACCCCTTTTTGATAAAAAAAAAAAAACTCAGAAAACTGGGAGTAGAAGGAAATATCCTTACATGATTAAAGGCATTTATGAAAAACCCATAGCTAACATCACACTCAATGGTTAAAGACTGAAAGCTTTCCCCCTAGGATCAGGAACAAGACAAAGATGCCCACTGTCACTACTATTATTCAACTTTGTACTGGAAGTTCTAGACAGAGCAATTAGGCAAGAAAACAAAATAAAGGCATCCAAATTGGAAATCAAGAAGTAAAATTTTTCCTTTTTGTAGATGACATGATCCTATATATAGACAATCCTAAGAAAGCCAAAACAAAGCTACTATAGCTAATAAACAAATTCAGCAAAGTGGTGGAGTACAAGATTAACACCCCAAAATCACTAGTTTCTTTTTTTTTTTTAAACAGTGAGTTCTTTTTTTTTTTTTTTAAAGATTTATTTATTTTATTTATTTATCCCCCCCTTGCTGCTTGTGCTGCTGTGTCCATTCGCTGCGTGTCTTCTCTGTGTCTGCTTATCTCCCCCTTGCTGTGAGGTCTTGCCGCATCAGCCCACGGCACCGCGCGAGCTGGCCTGCACTGTTCAGGCCGGCGTGCCGTCACAAGGAGGCCTCGGGTCGCGAACCCGGGCCTCCCATATGGTAAACGGGGGCTCTATCCACTGAACCACACCCGCTTCCCTAAAATCACTAGTTTCTACACACTATTTGATGAACAATCTGAAGAGGAAATCAAGAAAAAGTTCCATTTACAATAACAACTAAAAGAATCAAATATCTCGGAATAAATTTAGTCAAGGTTGTAAAGGAGTTATACATGGAAAACTAAAAATCATAGCTGAAAGGAATCAAAGGAGATCCAAACAAATGGAATGACTGCCTGTGTTCATGGATTGGAAGACTAAATATTGTTAAGATGCCCATTCTACACAAAACAATTTACAGATTCAACACAAATCCCAATCAGAATTCCAATAGCCTTCCTTGCAGAAATGGAAATGCTAATCATCAAATTTATAGGGAAGCAGGTGGGGCCCAGAGTAGCCAAAACTTCCTTGAAAAGGAAGAATGAATTTGGAGGACTCACAACTCCCAATTTTAAAATGTATTACAAAGCTACAAGTGGTCAAAACAGCATGGTACTGGCACAAGGACAGACATACAGACCAATGGAATGACATCGAGAGTTCAGAAATAAACCCTGACATCTATGGCTAATTGATTTTTTCAACAGTGCCAAGTCCACTCAATGGGAAAAAATAGTCTCTTCAATAAATGGTGCTGGGAAAGCTGGATCTCCACTCAAAAAGCTGGATCTTCACTTCAAAAGAGTGAAGGTGGACACCTACCTCATACTATATACAAATATCAATTCAAAATGTATCAAAGACCTAAACATAATAACCAGAACTGTAAAACTCCTAAAAGGAAACATCTTCAGGATTTTGTATTAGGCAATGATTTCTAAGACTTTACACCAAAACATGAGCAACAAAAGAAAAAATAGATAAATGGTACTTCATCAGAATAAAAAATCTTTATCATGGAAATAAAAAGACAACCTACAGAATGGGGGAAAGTATTCAGAAATAACATATCTGATACAGGTTTAACATCCAGAATATACAAAGAAATTCTACAACCCAACAACAAATTAATAATTGGGCAAAAGACTTGAATAGACATTTCTCCAAAGAAGATATACAAATGGCCAATGAGTACATGAAAAGATGCTCAACATCATTAGCCATTAGGGAAATGCAAATCAAAACCACACTGGAGGAGCTGGTATAGCTCAGTGGTTGAGCATCTGCTTCACATGTACGAGGTCCCGGGTTCAATCCCTGGTACCTCCTTAAAAAAAAACCCAGTGAACACCATTTCACACTCTCTAAAATGGCTACTATTAAAAAAAAAAAAAAAGAAAATATCAAGTGTTGGAGAGGAGGTGAAGAAAAAGGAACACTGGTGAAACATTGTTGGGGGGATGTAAAATGGTGCAGCCACTGTGGAAAATATTTTCATGATTCCTCAGAAAGTTAAGTATAGTATTGATAAATAACACAGAAAGGTCTAGAAATCATGTTGAGGGAGAAACTGGGAATTTCATTCTGGAAAAGGAGGGACTGGCCATGGGGTGGCTGCCTTGTTGAGGAGGCTGCAGACTAGCTCTGGGAGTCCCTGAGGATTGGATGTGAGCAAAGAGGAGGAGCTGAGGGCTGTTGAGCTGAGGAATTTCTGCCAACATGAAGAACTGGCTAGTGGCCCCAACCATCCAGAGATACCACTGGAGGGCATGGAATATGTGGCCCAACACAATCGGTCATCATTTCAGACATGCTTGATTAACCACTGAGAATAACTGGGCTTGGAAAGCCCCTCCAGAGAAAGCCCCAAGAGCAAGATGACAATGCTTTCCTGTGACGCCAGCTGGATTCTGGATTGTCATCTATTTTCCAGTGTGAGTGGCAACAATCTCCAAAGAATAGCCATGTGCCTGCAGCATCAATCTGTTGCTACAACTGATTTCATTGGTGAGTATAAAAATCACCCAGTTTAGGCCCATCTAACTAGAAAGGCAGATTTCCAGAAAATTTGAAGCCAGGGAGGAATATATGTAGGCATTTGTCTCTTCTCTCCAATGTACGAGCTGGGGAGATGAAAATGCATGCTAACTCTTTAGATATTTTCTGTGCCATGAATGTACAGCCACACAGCAAGAGGAGAAGTCGTATGGGCAGAGTTGTCACCAATGCTGGCTGCAGGCAGGGAGGGGGGAGTCTTGGCCCCTGCCCTGAGTGATTTGATTTCTGGCAAAATTATTATGTTAGGTTTGCTATGCATGTATGTTTGTTAAACAAAAAGAGTTTATTTAGACAACGATTTTGCATTGTTCATTTGAATGTGCTTTTATATGTTTTTGATATTTATTTCCAATGGGATCACAATTTGCTAAACTTGAAGAAATCTAGAAACTGATTTTGGCTAGTTTAGGAGCAATAGGCAGAAATGTCAGATCAGAAGAAACTATCCCCATTTCAGTAAAACAAAGAAAGATTGTGCTTTTGGAACTCAGCAGCCTGCTGAGTGTGAAGTCAACACTCAAAGAAGTTACTGTTAGAAAAGTTTGCAGAGGAAAAGCACAGGACACTCCTCCCACCTAAATGCTGGGAGACAATTTTTTCCCTCACAAGGACCACTGTCAAATCAGCCTCATTTTTAGAGCTGGCCCCATCAGTGGCTTCTACTGTTTCAACCTTAACATATCCATAGAAGAGGAAAGAAAACTAAGACAACTGTTATTAGGCATACTTGTACGTTCATTATTTCATCATTATCAGGTAGATATTATCTTTATGTTTCAGATCAGGAAGCCCCGAAAGGTTAGGTGACCTTCCCAAGGTCACACAGCTACTTAAATGGTAGAGAAAGGATCAGAATGTACCTAGATCTCCCTGGCTCCAAAGCTCCTGGTTTCTACTACTGAAAGCTGCTTTTACTGTGGAATTTTCAAAGCCATTAGTTCCTCTGGAGTGGGACAAGCCTTAATGCACTTTCAAATATTCGCTTGGTTTTTAAACTGGGTGGAGCATTTTCAAACACACTGCAAAAGGTAGAGAAATTTGATGCTGAGTTACAGGCAGTTACAGGCAGGAAGGCTTTGCCAGGATTGTGCTCTGAAAGGGACTCCTGAATGAGGGGTTGGGTTTGCAGCTTCTCTTCAGAGTCCTCAGTGTGGGGCTTGCCTTGTAGTTCCAACAAACTCAAGTGACAGGCTGCCTTGGTCAGCTTTGCCCCCAGGGTCCCCTCCATTCTCAGGCCTTTAATTTCACCTGAATTGCAAGGAAGTGCTCCCCTTGTGGGGAGAGACCACAAGTACACAGGGAAGACCCACGATGACCAGCCACAGCTAACTGTTGAGCACTGCAGTCATGAGTGGACACCCCGTCTCCAAAGCATCCCACAAAAGGGCACATTTTAGTAAAATCCTATACAGCCCGTGGAGAGGAGCCTGTCCAAAGGGTTTTGGGAATCTGGGCAGCATAGGATACTCTTCCATGGGTAGAGCCAGGACAGCTCTGTCCCCATGGTCCTCACTGACACCCTCAGTTTTCCTGGAGGCCTGGGCACTACAAAACCCAGCTCTTTCACTTAGTGACTATGTGACTTGGTCAAGCTACTCAACCAAAGCCCCAGTTTCCTTAGTTGTAAATGGGGAAAATTATACGATTGTTATGAGGACTCTTGGGCAAACCAGGAGATGGTTAGTCACCCTACTACACTCTGAAGCTCTGCAATCATATGATTCCTGCCTGTGCCCCTCCCCTTATTTATTAGATATTACTCCTTAAGTCAGTGTTTCTCAAAATGTGGTCCCTGAATCAGCAGCACCACCATCTCTGAAACTTGTTAGAAATGCAAATTTCTTGGACTCGACCACCTATGGAATCAGAAAGTTTTGGGATGAGACTCAGCAATCTGTTTTAAGGAGCCCCCATGTAACTGCGCTGCACACCAAAGTTCTAGACTCCCCTGAACCAGTGGAAGCGCAGCCCTTCAACAAGCATTCAAAGGGAATCAGATAGCTGTAGCAGTGCTGACTTAGAGCTATTATGATCATTTTACAGCCTTACACAATGCTCGTTACAAAAACAGAAAAGGCTGTGACTTAAAAATTCTTAAGTCAGAGCAAAAGAAAGTAACCTTTCCAGCTGCTTTGGCAGTCAATGCTAAGCTATCTTTCTGTTTAAGTCTTTTAGGGTAAAGGTCAGGACATATTAGCCTCACCAGTACCATCGCATATAAAGACTAGAGATTATTGTGTTGTTACTTGAATTCTTTGCTAATCTGATAATGATGAAGGTGGGAGGAGGGAATAAAATAATAAAACAAAACACTAGGAAGTCAGTGACTCAATGCATAATGAGATTCTCTCCCTGTAGAAACAAGCAAGCCACGCTCTGGGTTGTTTTCTTCCTGTAATAAATCCAGAGCTCTGTCTTCCTCTCTTGGGCAACAGAAGAACTGGGTGAAAGGTCTTGATAACTGAGGTCATAGTATTTCCAGAATCAATGTTATTTCTTATGAAACTACAATACCTTAAACATATAAATTGGGGGAGCAGATATTGCTCAAGTGGTTGAGCCCTTGCTTCCCATGTATGTGGTCCCAGGTTTGATCCCTGGCACCTCCAAAAAACCCAACCAACCAACCAACCAACCAACAAAAAACCCCAAAACAAATGCAAAACACCAACTCTCATTGGGGAATGGATGTAGCTCAGTGGTTGAGCGCCTGCTTCCCACATATGAGGTACTGGGTTCATTCCCTGGTACCTCCTAAAAAAAATAAAACAAAAAAAACAAACAAACACAAATTGACTGTTTCCTAGATTATAATAGAATGTTGGAGCTGGAGGAAACTTAGGAGTCTCTTGTCCAGTCCTCTACTTGACTGATGAAAAACTGAGATCACACAGCTTAGATGAGTGAACAAGTTGTCTGACTCCTTGACCAGTATGCATTCCACTGTACTGCAACAGAGTTTAATTGAGATGATGGAATTGAGTTCTTAGAGTTCAGATAGTGATTCAGGACAATGAACCATCAGTATTTTTGACATGCTAACCATAGTAGACCTGCATTTCTTTCATTGTCTTGGGAATAGATCATATTTTTGATACCTTGGGCCAGACTGGAATGAAATTTGGTAAACTTGCTTGTAGAGGTAATCTGTGATTCTCCAAGTTGCCTTTTTGGATGTGTAGCCCAGGGATAATACAGCAGCACTGCAGGTATTCCAGAGTCACCCACAATACCAACTCTGCTGGGGACACATATTTGCAGTACTTCAAGAAGCTTCAGAAAGTAGTAGAGCCCCTGATATCATGGTTGAAAGAACTCAAGAAGGTTGTCTAAAGTCAATATAGGTTATCCTCAGGTCTGTGACTTTGTATTTGTACAGAGTATTTCATACCTCTGACCATCACAAAACTAGGCCAAGGAAAGTTTTATAGATAAAGGATGTTCGGTGTAACTGGGGTTCCCAAAATAGTTTTCAGTGGGTACCAACAATGTTGGGCTTGAGTTCATGGATTGTGTTCAAATGCACTGTAGTAGAACAGTGGACTAAGAGTTTGGAAAAAACAGTAGATTAAGATTTGGGATGCCTGGATGCTAGTTGCCAATTGACCTCTGTGGACCTCAGTTCCCTCTGAAAACAGGGATGCTAAGTTAGATCTCATATTCTTTCCAGTCCTGATTCCAGAGCTGATTTTACCTGGCCACTCTGTTGCCCTTTAGGAATTTATCAAAGGTAGGGAAAGGTAATAATTGATAGGTTACACAAAAATTTTGCTTAATATATATTTTTTGCTTAATGTAAAAATGTTCCGTTCTTGGGAGAGGAGAAAGGAAATAAAATGGTTCTAGATTTTTCTGAGGAATGCTACAGAAGGTGGCCTGGTTTCCAGGCAGAACCTGCTATGTGGGTTGCTTGTCCCTTTCATGGCAGCTCCCTTTTAGTATGCATATCAGTCCTGGACAACTGAAGTAACCAGGGCATCTAAAGTCCTTTTGCAAGCATGCCAAGTCCTCACAGAAATGCTTCTGGCGGTATTTATGAGGCTCTGGGCATGGGGAGCTATGCGGAGTACACGCTACCCAGACCTGGGGTTGCACTGTATAAATGGTGGGGAATTTTAATCGCACAACAATGGATGCAGGCCAAATTCAAAAGAACCTGACTAGGAGACAGTGCCATAGAAAGTTTCCTTTATGCATTCATTCAACAGATGAACACATGTGCCAGGCCCTGTGCTAGAGTGACATCTTTGGGAACAAAGGAGTAAGGGCTTCTGAATATTCTCGCTCCAAAATCCAATAAGAATACTGGCAAGAACTGTCAAAAATCAACTTTTTCAGAACTCTAGAAATTAAAGTCTTGCAACAACTTTGGAGTGTTTAAGAAAAATGGCTGAATCTTGGTAAGAAAATCAAGTTTTGTAGTGTTTTAAATTGCCTTATCCAAGTCGGCCCGCGCGGCGCCGTGAGCTGGTGCAGCAAGATGACGCAACAAAGGGAGACAAGCAGACACAGAAAAACACACAGCAAATGGACACAGCGGGCACAAGCAGCAAGGGGGGATAAATAAATAATAAGTTGCCTTATCCCTCTCTTCCTATCTCTGTGGTAGCCTTGAAAACCTATAGCCTATAGTCACAATGAAAACCAGCAGCCTAGCAGCCACTGGAGCAATCAGAACAGGGTACTAACCCTGTTGGAACGCTCTTTCAAAGCCCTGTTCCTGAAGAATTGTCAGTTGACCTGTCTGGTAGTTCCCTAGAACACACTTTCAAGGCTTGTCTTTATTTGACCTGACTCAGAGCTCACCCTGTGGAAACAGCATTTTCCCCAGAAGCATTTGTTGAAGACAGTCAGCAGCAACTGTCTAACATCACAACAGCCTGAAACATGATAACAGTTGGGGCAAACAAGCTAACCAAAAACTTAGGAAAAGCTGGGGAATGAGATGTCCATAGGGAGTTCTGAAAAGCTCCCACATGTTCCTTGGAATCCAGGAGGAGGAGCATGCACAGGGCCAAACTCATGTCCAAGACTGTGTACATATGCTCATGCAAGACCTGAGAAAGCCATAAGCAATCATCTCTGGCTAATCTTGAGGCTCTGTGTAAGCAGGATGTAAGGGATAAGGCAGAGATGTAAACTGCTTGGCTGACTGCTGAACACACAACACAGAACCCCCTTGGCAAAAAATGGGAGACTCATTGGTTCTAAGCATTTAAGGAAATCGCTGTCAAATTATTAGCTGACTACTAAGCTAACTGAGGAGAGACTTCAATGGCCACACATTAAAAAAGAATACAGATTTCACAGAATTATTTCTGGAAAATCACTAAACAAACAGTAGCAACAGCAGCAGCAGCAAAACAACAATCAGCAACAAAACTGAGGAGGGGGGAAATCTGATTTCCAAAGTTGACCCAATATATTATATAAAATGTCCAGTTTTCAACAAAAAATTACACAACAGATAAAGAAGAAAGAATGGCCTATACACAGGAAGAAAGCAGTGGATAGAAACTGTCCCTTAAAAAACTGAAACAATGAACTTAATGGACAAAGATTTAAAGTCAGCTATTTTAAACATGTTCAAAGAAAAAAAGGAAAGTATGAAAATGATGTCTCACCAAATAGAGAATATCAATGAGACAAATTCTATTAAAAAAAAAAAAAAAGAACCAAGTAGAAATTTTGGAGTTGAAAAGTGCCATAACTAAAATGAAAAATTCACTAGAGGGGCTCAAGAGCAAATCTAAGCAAGCAGAAGGAATCAGTGAACTTGAAGATAGCTCCAGTTGAGATTACCCAGGCTAAGGAACTGAAATAAAGAAGAGCCTCAAAGACCTGTGGGACACCATCTACTGGACCAATATATCATAATGGGAGTCCCAGAAGGTGAGAAAAAAAATGGCTGAAAATTTCTTAAATTTGATGTACATGATTAATTAAACATCCAAGAAGCTTAGTGAACTCTAAGTAAGGTAAACTCAGAGAGATCCACACCTAGCCATATCATAAACTTTTGAAAACCAAAATCAAAGAGGGAATTTAAAAGCTGCAAGAGAGAAGCAACTTATCACATACAAGATTTCCTCAATAAGACCAATGGCTGATTTCTCACCAGAAAGCATGGAGGCCAGAAGGCAGTGAGATGATGAATCTAAAGCATTGAAAGACAGACTGTTAACTAAGAATTTGCTATCAAGCAAAACTATCCTTCAAGATGAAAGACAAACTGTCCAGTCATCAAGATGGTGGATTGATCTGCTACAGGGCTCTGTCCTCCCACAGAAGCTTTAAGAAACAAACAAGAGCTGGCAGAAACATCTCCTTCACAGCTCCTGAAAATAACTGAAGGGTTGCAGTAACAGGGTAGGTACTGATCCCTCACAGGCTTGGTGTGAAGCCAGCCTATACTCCCAGTATAGGTCTCTGGGCCTGGCTCCAGACGGAATAGAGTAACCCTTGTGCATGTACTAGGAGCATGAATGTGTCAATCCATCTAGTGACAGCATGAAAGACTAAGCCAGGACACTCACTGCAGGCTTGCTATTCCACAACTGTCCTGCATTAGAAGGCAGTTCACAAAGCTCTCCTAGAGAAGACTGTAGAAGAGTCAAATCCAAACTGCCTGAGGCAAGGATTTGCTGGCTGCAGGACATACAGTGCAATCCCCAAACCATGAAGAAGTACTCTTGCCTAGAGATTCGTGTAAACATAGGAATTCCTAAGGCCCAGGCATGCATGCCTAGGACAAGACACATATGCAGAAGACTGGGGATTACCCTACACTTTTGCCTCAGGCTGTTCTCAAAACTCATTGTTAGGACAGGTACACTATGAAGGAGAGCACTCCCACGGGTCAGTCTGCAAAGACTGAGAAAGGGCTGCTTTTCCCCCTCCCTTCCTTCATTCCTCTGCTGGCATTCAAGGAAAACTGCCATAACACTAGCTGGATACAGGCTTAAGGAATGATGCCTTATTGTCTAAGTTTCAGAGCTAACATTAAAATATCAAAATATTCAGTTTTCAATAAAAGATTATAAAACATACAAAGAAACAGGAAACAATGGCTTCTGCAAAGGAGCATGATAAAGAATTATAAACAATCACAACAAAGAAGACCAGAGCTTGGACATACTAAAGACTTTTAAAAGTTGGTCCTAAATAAGCTCAAAGAGCTAAAAGAAAACATGAACACAGAACTAAGGGAAATCAGGGAAATGACACATGAACACAAAGAGAATGTTAACGAAGGAAGAAATCATGAAAAAGAACCAAACAGAGCTTAAGACCACAGTAGCAGACATTAAAAACTCCTTAGAGGAGTTCAACAGCAAATTGGAACCAGCAGAAGAATTAATTAGTGACCTTGAAGATAAAAGACAGTTGAAACTATTCAGTCTGAGCAGAAAGAAAAAAAGAATAAAAGTGAACAGAGCCTGAGAGACCTGTGGGAAACCATCAATGGTACTAATATATACATTGTGGGAATCCCAGGAGAAGAAAGGCAGAGAAGGTATTTGAAGAAATAATGGCTGAAAACTTCCTAAATTTAACAGAAGACATTAATATACACATCCAAGATACTCAACAAACTTTAAACAGGATAAATCCAAATAGACCAAAGCCAAGACATATGATAATCAAACTGTTAAATGCCAGAGATAAAGAGAATTCTGAAAACTGTGCAAGAGAAGCATTGTGTCACATACAAGGAAGCCTCAGTAAGACCAACTGCCAATTTCTTGCAGTAAACCATGAAAGCAAGAAGGCAATGGAATGACATATTGAAAGTGCTAATAGCAAAAAACAAACAAAAATTGCCAATCAAGAATTCTATATCCAGCAAAACTATCTTTCAATAATGAGGGACAGAGCAAGACATTCCCAGATGATCAAAAGCTGAGGGAATCCATCACCACTAGACTAGCCCTACCAAAAACTGCTAAAGGGTGTTCTGCAGGTTAAAAGGTAAGACACTAGACAATAGATTAAAGTCTTATGATGAAATAAAGATTCCTGTTAATGGTAATGAATGGGTAAATAGAAATGCCAGTACTATTGTATTTTTGGTTTGCAACTCCACTTTTTACTTCCTGCAGGATCTAAAGTGCAAATGCATAGAAAGTAATGATAAGCCAATGGGTTTGGACTTACAATGTATACATATGTAATATGCAAGAACTACATAAACTACATAAAGGTGGGAGGACAGAAGGGTCTAGGAACATAGAGTTTGAATGTAACCCCTAAGGAAAATAGTGGAAAAATATGCACAGAAAGAAATGAGAAGGGATCCTAAAGGGTTCACTACAAAAATGGGCAAAGACTTGAAAAGGCATTTTCCCAAAGATATACAAATGACCAATAAGCACATGAAAAGATGCCCATCATTAGCCACTAGAGAAAAGCAAATCAAAAGAAAACAAAACAAAAACAGAAAGTAAATGCTGGTGTGGATGTGAAAAAATGGGAACCTTAGTACATACACTGTTTGTGGGAATGTAAAATTGTCCAGCCACTGTGGAAAATGTTGGGCAATGCCTTAGAAAGTTAAACGTAGAACTACCATATCACCTGGCAATCACAATTCTAGGTGTATACCCCAAAGAATTGAAAGCAGGGACTCAAACAAAATATTTGTATAGCTACATCAATGTTCATAGCAACATTATTCACAATAGTTAAAAGGTAGAAGCAACCCAAATGTCCACTGATGGATAAATAAAATGTTGTATAAAAATACAATGGAATATTACTCAGCTAAAAGGGAATTAAGGAATTAAGTTCAGATATATGCTACTTACATGGATGGCCTTGAAGACATGTTGAGTGAAATGTCAGGCACAAAAGAATAGATATTGTATGATTCCACATACATGAAATAGCTAGAATATACAAATTCATAGAAAGTAGTCACCAGGGCGTGGGGGGGAATTTGGAGGAGTTACTTCATAATGGGTGTAGGGTTTCTGTTCGGGATAAGAAAGTTCTGGTAATGATAGTGGTGAGAGTAGCACACATTTTGAATGTGATTAATCCCAATGAATTGTATGCTTGGTAGTAGTTGAGATGGGAAAGTTCTTGTATATGTATTTCCTTAATTTTAAAAAGAGAAGGGCAGTAGAGACAATAAAGGCAACACATGATCCCAGACTAACAATTTATTTCTAGTAATGGAGGAGGAAATGCCATGAAGAACATTATTAAGACATGTGGAAAAATTGGAGTATAGACTGTAAGGTTTACATTGATGTTAAATTTCTTGAAATTGCTAATTCTAGTTAAAATGGTAACATAAGCAAATATCCTTGTTCTTAGGAAATGTACATGCACACATTAAGTGTTCAAGGAGGAGGATGTATACAGCTTACTGCCACACGTTTAGAAAATGGATGGGTGGATAGAATGATAAGGCAAATTTGGCAAAATGTTAAATTGAAGGGTCTGGGTATCTGGGTGGGAATATGTTGGTTTTCTGTATGGGGTATATATTCTTAACTGTCCTGTAAAGTTTAAAATTATTTCAAAATACTAAGTTTAAAAAAATGTAGGCAAAACTAAGACACTCCCATATGAAGAAAATGTGAGAAAATTATTGCTAGCAGACCTGCCCTACAAGAAATACTAAAGGGAGCCCTTCAGGCTGAAACAAAAGGATACTAGACAGTAAAGCAAATTGACATGGAGAAATAATGAAATAAGGTAGCTGAAAAGTAAATACAACAGTGTAATTTTTTTAAATATCTTTTAAATCCTAGTTGATGTATAGCTGCATAAAGCATTGATTATAAATCTGTGTTGATGAACAATATATAAAGATATAATTTGTACAACACAAAAGAGGGGGAAGGGGACAGACCTATATAGGAGCAAAGTTTTAAAATACTACCAACTCTATATTAATCTGAATTAGATTTACGTTAATTGTACTCCTCAGGGCAACCAGAAAATAACTATATATTGGCGGGGGAGGGGGCGGAGTGCAAGGAAAATAAAATGGCATACTAGAAAACATCGATTTACCAGGCTCTGTGCAAGAAGCTGGGGAATCAAAGGCATCTGAGACAGATACTGTCTCTGTTCTTGTCAAATTTAGTCTAGTAACAAACAATATACACAAAACAGGGAAAAGTTATAAATTATGAAATGTACTATGTGATAGAACATGAGGGCTCTGATAGATTGAGAGAGACACTTCAGGTGACATCAGAGAGCCTCTGTGAGGCCTTAAGGATGAGAATAAGCCACAATAAAGGGTATTCTACTCAAAGAGAAAAGCAAGCACAGAGGTATCAAGGGAGAAAGCACCTTTTTGTTTCTAACAACTGACGGGGAAGCCAGTGACTAAAGTATAATCAGGGTGGCAGATGAGGTTGAGAGTTAAGTAGCACTGAGAATATGCAAGACCTTTAGAGTAGGAAGTTTGGATTTTGGTACAATTATTATTAAAGAATTTTAAACAAGGGCGAAACATGACACAATTTTTTAAAAAGTTTACTTTGGCTGCAGTGTAAATAATTTGGAGGGTGTACTACTGCAGTAGTCCAGTAGTGTAGTAGAGATAAAGAAGAGTGGACAAAACACAAGATATATTTCTGAAGGCAAGGATTTGCAGATGGGTTGAGTGAATCCACTAATTCTAGCTTTAGTACTTACTAGTGGATAATGGTGCCATTTCCTGAAACAAGAAGTCTAGGGGGAAGGTCAGGTTTTGGAAGATCAAGAATTCAGTTTTGGACATAATAAATTTGAGATGCCTATGAGATATCCAAGTAGAGATATCTGTTAAGTATAAGCCAAAAGCCCAAAAAGGTAAAGATGGGAGATATAAATTCTGGACTTGACAGGAAATCTGATATTTTAAAACCATGTTACTGAATAAAATAAAAGAGTGTGTAGACAGAAATAGAGCCCATAAAGGAGCCAGCAAAGGAGACTAACAGCAAGTGAGCTGGAAGGAAAACCATGACAATGTGGTGTCATGGAAATACATATTTTCCCAGAAAGGTGATCAACTGGAACGATACCGAGAGGTTGAATGAGAAGCCAGAAAATTATTGGATTTGGTTACTCAGAGGTCATTGGCCATTTAGGTAAGAGCAGTTCCAGTGGAAGAGTTGGGAGAGAAGTCACACTAGAGAGAGTTAAGGATGGAAGGACAATTTAGTTTCAACAAAATATACATCATATTCAACTTAATTCATAATGCAATTGATTTTATAATCTGTATTTTGAAATTTAACCTTGAGCTGTAGAAGTTATGAATATATACATAACTTACATTTGTACTTTCTGCATTACAATGAATCTAAGACTACCTTTCCGTACACTAAGAAAAACATTACCTATTATTTCAACATAATGCTTTATCACTGATTTTAAGACTGCTTTAGATTTCAGAAGTGCTAAAATATAAAAAGTATTTGAAGTGATGAAATACTTTATGTATCAAAAAGAATTTAAGTCAAATCTAGCAGTTACAGGAATTTCTTAAGACGTTCAGATATCACATTAGCATAGACATTAGACATTAAATGAATATGATTATTGGCCCTGCTGTTAGCCATATGATCTTTTTTTTTTTTTTAAAGATTTATTTTTTTATTTATTTATCCCCC
>JAQZBX010061258.1:0-17137 GCA_029593785.1 Cabassous unicinctus
TGTTTCCTGCCTTCTCTTCTCATCTTTCTACTCCTGTCTTCACAGGGATTCGATCCTGGGAAACTCCGATGTGGGAGAGAGGCATTCTATTGCCTGCACCACCTTAGTTCCTGGTTTTTCGGTGCATCTTGTCTTGGCTTTCCCTTGTGTCACTCTCCTGTTACATCATCATCTTGCTGTGTGGCTTGCAGGGCCTGACAGTGCACCCACACGTGGGGTCTGGTGGCTCATGCACCTTTTATATATATATATTTTTCTTTATTTTTACTGGGAGGTCCTGGGGATCGAACCCAGGCCCTTCCATATGGGAGACAGACGCCCAACCATTTGAGCCACATCTGCCCACCCGCCAATGGATTTTGCTCAGGGCAAATACTATTCCAGAAATTTTGTGCCTGACAGCCTCTTCCATACCTGACAAGCTGGGCAAATCTGTAACAAAGGGAAGGATCTCTACTGGGAAGTAAACCTTGTCTCCATCTGAAAGTAGAATCCATTTATGACTTATCTAGAGTAATTTGAGGGTCAAGCAAAAAGCAGTATTGGTGATTATTTAGTTAAAAAAATCAATATCCATATTTTAAAAAAATTGAGCAGCTAAAGACTTGAGAGGTGAGAGAGTATTGGCTGTGTGTTGGGAAGTGGCTTAAAAACTGGACATTGCTCTGGACAAAGGCACTGGACAATGCTTCTCAAAATTTTCTTCTGGAGAACGCTTGTTAACAAGGGAACATGACCTTGAATCTCTGGACACTTGGGACATTAGCTCAAAGCAGCCTGCTGCAAGTGGGGATGTTCTTTGCAGTCTCATGTTTCCACTTAACATTTCATGCAGTCTATTCCTTAATACATCCATGCTTACTTTAATATGTAAATAATATTTTAGATTACTCATCTTCAAGTAAAATTTATACTCCAGGAAATTATCTGTGAATATTCAAGAGCAAATGTCTATCTGCCAGGCATCTATTCCAGGCCAGGGGGATATCACAGTGAACAAGATGAAGTTCTTACTTTGATGGAACTTACTTTCTGGTGGGAAATATTGGTAATAAATACACAAGCAAATAAGTAAGTAAATAAGGTGATTTCAGAAGGACAAAATAAGACTGGAAAATGTGATAATTAATCGGGAGAAAGGGTTGTGACAATATTAGAAAGGATGGCCAGGGAAGGATTCTCTGAGAAGGTGACATTTGCACTGAGATCTCAATGTTGAGTCAGCTGGCGTGATATGGGGGTGGGGCAGAGAGCATTCCAAGCAGAGGGGCAGTAAGTGCAAAGGTTCTGAGGGTAAAAAAAGTTAGAATGTTTGAAAATCAGAAAAGAAGGCCAGCATGACCTGGTGAGAGAGAGGGGAGATGAGGATGGAGGGGGGCATTAGCCTGATCATGTAGGGCTTTGCAGTCCAAGATAGTGTGGATTTCCATTCTAAGTGCAGTGGGAAGCGGCTTAAGGGAACTGACAAAAGCTGACTATTTTAGTTTGCTAAGCTGTCAAAATGTAATATTCCAGAAATGGGTTGGCTTTTACAATGGGGATTTATTAACTTTTAAGTTTACAGTTCTGAGGCTGTGAAAATGTCCAAATCAAGGCATCATCAGGCTGTGCTCTCTCCCCGAAGACTGGCTGCCAGTGATCCTGGACTCCACTGTCACATGGCAAGGCATAATGGAGGTGTCTGCTGGCCTCTCCCTTCTCCTCTGGGTCTTGTTGCTTCAGCTTCCTGCTTCAGTGGATTTCTCCTTGCTTCTGCAGCTTTCTCTCTCTTTCTCCCTCTCTGTATCCATCCCATTTATAAAAGACTCCAGTAAGAGAATTAAGACCCACCCTGAGCCATGCTTCAACTGAGGTGACCTAATCAAAAGGTCCCACCTACCATAGATTCACACTCATAAGAAAGGATTAGCACTGAGGACATGAATTTTCTGGGGTCCATAAAAGCCTGAAACTGCCACACTGACTTATATTTTTAAAAGTACACTTTGGCTACTGTGCAGAAAAGGGATTATAGTGGAGGCAAAGTGAAGAAGCAAGGAGATCCATTAGAAGGTCTTTGCAATAATGTAAGAGAAAGAAGATGGTAGTTTCAATGGTGGAGAAAACAGAATAGAGAGTTGGGACTTTTTAGATGTAGCATTGATGCTTGTTTATTGCTTGGATGTGGGGTGGATATTGTTGATGGAATGGATTTGAGTGAGAGAAAGAGAGAGATCTAGGATAATGCCTAAATTTTTAGCTTGAACAAAAGGGTGGATGGTGGTCTCCTTTAATGAGGCGACAACTTGGAAAAGATATGGTAGGGATGGAAAAATCAAGAGTTGTCTTTTGGAAACATCCAATTTTGGATATCTTTGAGACATCCAAGTGGAAATATTACGTTTGTATTGGATGTAGAGATCTGGAGCTCAGGGGAGAGGCTGTGGATAGAATCTAAATTTGGGAGTCATCACCACATAGTTGATATTCCTGTATGAGGACACCTGGGAAGAGACTCTAGAGAAGGGATGAATGTTCAGGACTTCTCTGGCTTGGATTTCCTCTAGCAAATAGTGTCACATTCCCTATTTCTGTGACTATGAAAACCCAAGATTGAGAACACAGCTCTAGAGGCCTGAGCTGACATTGGTCCTCTTCAGCCTCTTGAGTGTTGATTTGTCAGAGGGAGCACACGATGAAATCTCCAAGTTTGTTAATGACAACTGGCTCTTTCAGATAGGAGCATGCTACAGGAATAAAGAGCAGGGAGAGCCCATGAGAATGTAAATGGGCAGAAAAGCAGCAGGTTGTGCTTCTGTGTGGGTAAGAGGAAGTTAATGAGCTAGGGAAAACAGTCTAGGGCACACTTACAGAAACCTTAACCCTGAGCTCTCACTTAGCAGCCTGGAAAGTGCTCTAGGACTATTGCTGGAGTCATGGACCAGCAAATATTCAACCCACAAGATATTTCTTGAGAAGCATAGATGTTCAGGTGTTGAGACCAAAATGATCCATCAGCCAGAAGAGTCTAGAGAACAAAATAGAGAGCATATCTATGCCCTGTCTCCCCCTCCCCCCCAAAAAAAAAGGGTTTGTAGAGAAGGTCTAGAGAAGGACAAATATAAATACTGAGATGGAATTTTGGTTATATTTTCCTTCACTAATCATGAGGATATGTTTCTGAAGTTTGGAGTATCAACACTATTTGGATTGAGGAGTGGATGTGGCTTAAGCAATTGGGTGCCTGCCTCCCACATGGGAGGTCTTGGGTTCGGTTCCCGGTGCCTCTTAAAAGACATGAGCAGACACCGCAACCAGCAGGACACCACAACCTGCAACCAGCAGACGCTGCAACCAGCAGGGAGCAGAAGTGGCTCAAGCAGTTGGGCACTCGCCTCCCACATGGGAGGTTCTGGGTTTCATTCCTGGTACCTCCTAAAGAAGACAAGCAGACAGACGAGGGAGCCATCTCGGGGGTAGGAGTGAGGTGGAGGTGAAGAAAAAACAAAACAAAACAAAACAAAAAAACCCTCACTATTTGGACTGTGTTTTGGATAGTTCTGATGTAGCCTTGCAGATGTATTGCTGTATTTTTTCTTTTAAGAGACAATCAGGAATAATTTATGATTTACAAGGAATACAGAATATTTGTATTGGAATATGCATCATTATTAGGATCCAATAATCAAGTACTTAACTTATTCTGCTAAGTTCCTTCAGGCATGTAGTTGGTACTCAACAGACGTTGGTTGAGTAAATTAATGAATGAACAGTGTTGATAAAAATAAGTTTTCTTGAACATGGTCTTTGCCTGAAAATATCAGAAAACATAAACACATTGGAATGGAACAGTATAAAGAGAAAAGCAGAAATGGCACAAATATATGTAATATCTATCTATCTATCTATATATATCTCAAATAAATAGATTTTTAAGAAAGCTCACATTGGGAAGTGGCTGTGGCTCAATTGGTTGGGCTCCCGTTTACCATATGGGAGGCCCCGGGTTCGATTCCTGGGGCCTCCTGGTAAAGGCAAGCTGGCCCGACGTGCCTGCGTGGCACGGTGAGCTGGCGCAGCAAGATGACCCAACAAAGCGAGAGAAGCAGACACAGAAAAACGCACCACAAATGGACACAGCGAGCACAAGCAGCAAGGGGGGGATAAATAAATAAATAAAATAAATCTTAAAAAAAAAAAAAAAGCTCACAATAAGTGTAAGTGCAAATTGTGTAATGGTGAGTTCTAAAGGATTCCCTGAAACACACAGGGTGAAACTGGAGAAATTTACTAGCTATTTTCCAGTGAGTCAGGGAAGCCTTCTTAGAGTAGTTGAGATTTTAGAAGCTTCTTGAATAAACATCCAGTTCACATTATTTTAATTTCTGATCTGATGACCGATTTCAAAGAATTGGGGTCAGGTTGTCCTGCCATCAGCTTTCTCCGTGGCTTTATACACATTTCTGTTTCCTCCCTGGGTTCTTCTGTTGATCGGATGTAAGCGCTCTGTTTTTGCTCTAATCACATATCTTGGATTTGGGCTCTCCTTGCGTTGCATCCTGCCTTCCGGTTTTACCTTATGATTACCTGTTCATTATTGGTCAGTGGCCATTCAGATTCCCTGTGCGCTAAGGTGTCGTAATAACACCGCTGGAAATTTGCATAGCACCCTATCTCAGAGGAGATCAAAGCACTTTTACAGACAGTATCTTGCTGATCTTCCATACTTCTTTGTAGAGTAAATAGGAAACTGGCTATAATTATCCCTATTTTACACATGAGGAAATGGGAGCTCAAAGAGGTTAAATGATTGGCTCCATTTTACAAGTACACAGTGAGCTAGGAGTGGAGCCATGGAATAATTGGTTCAGTATTTAGGCTCTTGTGACTTTTTAGGTGGATAGCCTTTTTGTGTGTGTGTGTGAGTGTAAAGCTATGTAGAAGGACAAGAAGATCAGAGCTTAATTTCCCCATTAGATTTATACCAAATTTTTTGTAGTACTTGGCCTAGTGCCTTAGATGGTATTTATTTTCCAGTAGAGCTGTTTATAGCGTAAGCTTGGACTTGAATATTGTTGGGACTTGAGCGAGTTCTGTGTCAGAGAAGAGTCCATTGGCTAAGGCTTCTTTTGGGTTTGTGAGGTCTCTGGGGAAGGAGTGAGCTTTAATCAGAAAGTGATTCAATTGAGAGGAAGGAGATGAGTAGAATAGTTTCCTGTGGCCCTTTACATATTTGTGCACCTTTGACTAGCAGTAGCACTTTTGGGGGAATTTTACTGGGTGATTACCCATGTGGCTGAGATATTTAATGGAAAATTGTACATTCCCGGGATTCCTGCTGGCAATGGGCTGTAGTGTATCAAATCACTAGTTTGTTTGCTCTGACCGCTAAATCATGTTTTTGGAGAAATCCAGGGCCTGATTTGCCTGGGGACTCTTAAAACAGTATTCAAAAATGGAGGAGCTTTATCTTGAAATGTTTTATTGGCCTTCTGAAACTCCTTATGCAAGAATGATGAAGCCAAGGTATGTGTAGCATAAGGCGTGTTCTTTACTCAGTTGCCAAGTGAGACTCGCTTTTTTTTTTAAGTTATGTTGAGACTTGGGCAATCATGATTTTTTTTTTTTTTTTCCATGCTGATCTGCAGTGTACTCCCTAAAATATTTTGTAGACTCCTTGGGCTGTGTTGTTTCACTTGGACTGTGTGCACCCAACGAGACATTCAGACTGAGCCTTCTCTTCAAGTTCACAGGGCACTAAAACAGCTCTCGGAAGGTTTGTGGAAGATGGTTCTTATGGCTCGCCACTCCTGGAATGGGGCAAGCTGCATTTTCTGAGCCTTGCATGAACTGTTTGGAGGCTACTGTTACAAATTTGGGGTTATATCAGCTGGGTTTTGATGGTCTAGTAGCACAGATGAAAAGTGAATTCAAGCTGGAGAGAGTGAGTGTGTCAGGTGGCTCCATAGTCAGCTATGTGCTGCCACCAACACAATGGACAAATCCAAGAAGTTGCAACCAGAAGGTGTGGGCTTGATGACTGGCTCGGCCCTATCCTTGGCAAGCTGCTTAGGTTCCACAGGCTTCAGTTTCTCCTTTCATAAAATGATGTTCCTGTCCTATTTAATGATCAAGAATGTGAAAATTAGGTGAACAGTGCACATCAAAGTCCCTCATAACTGGCAAAGGGTTCTGTGAGTCATTGAAGATATCTATAATGGGGATAAAGATACCCAAGTTGTAGGGTGGTTACAAAGATGAAATGATATTATGATTGAAATAATGAAGATGCTCTAAGAATGATTGAAGTGCTGAATGTACAACTATGTGATTATACCGAATACCATTGATTGTACACTTTGGATGAATCGTGTGCTTTAATAATATGTATCAATAAAATTGATTTTTTTATTTTAAAAAAGATGAAATGAGATCTTACGCACAGCACCTAGCATATCGCTTTACATGTGGCAATAAACGGTGTCCCCCTGCCCCCTTCTCCCTTTCTTTCTACCCAACATCCTGATGTGTGCTCTTTCAGTTGTCATTTCCCCACCTATAGGAGGGGTTAGACTTTGCAGGAGGCACCTGTCTTGGGTTGTCCGTCATGTGGGTTCGTTTTGCTTTGATTGCCCACGTCGAATTAGGCTTTAGCTCCCATTTCTGAATCGTCAGCCCAGAATCTTCCGGCACCAGTGTTTTCTTCTTTACAGCCCTCCCCAGTGCTCACTGTTGAGATCAATCAGTCTTTCTTCTACAATCCCACAATACGCACAGAAGTATTTCAAAACCTCTATTCAGACCTTATTTTATTCAACCTAATTTATATTTATTTTTTGTTTTATATTATAAAGCTCATGATGGCAGGAACCATAAAATTTAAATATTTATTTAAAAATTTATTTTATTTATTTATTTCATGCCTTCCCCACCCCCCCGTTGTTTGCGCTTTCTATCTGCTCTCTGTGGCACATAATAGGCATGTGGTAAAAATGAATGAGTGAATGAATGAATGAAGAAAACTAACAACTATTAACTACCTCTAAGCAGTTGCCTATGGACATTGCTTTCCAGGATATTCTGCTATAACCAGTTAAAGACTCCATGATTTTTCAGTCACGTAATCCATTCATGGTTAAGTGAAGGTCTGATTACAATATCTCTTTAAACAGTGATATTTTGATCACCTGTCAGTTTGAATAATTGTCCCATAGTTTCTGTTCCAGTGACTCATTATGACTTTGTGTCTAGAATGCCAAAAAGGTTAGTCTCTTTTGTTTTATTAGTTGAAAAAAAGTAGCCCATTTGGTGACTCAGGTAGGTCAACTGGTTGTTTGGCTGTGAGGAGATGAAGCACACTGGTTGATTGTGTTTTTTTCATTTATCAACTGACTGTTTTTGTCATTGCACAGGCAGACTCCAGATGTGACTTCAAGTGGCATCGGAAAGGATAATGTTGGCTGTTGGTCAGAACACAGGATTAGAAAGAAGCATGAGAATGTTTGAATTATATGCCCAGCTCAGCCACTGTGTGGCCTCAGGCAAGTTACGCAAATTTCCCTGTCATGTATTTCCTGAAATAAAAAAAGGGAAGTAGTGGATAGGGTAATGGGTGATAATTCTGAGAATTTGTGCCCCATTGTGGGTATAATGTGTACCTGTTGCTCAGGGATATGGTAAAATACTCTGAAATGCATAAGTACTGTAGGAGTGAAAGAATGTTCTGTTTATTCTATCTTTTCTCCTTGACTTGCATTTGTCTCTTCTTCTCTACCTGCCATTTTACTTGCTTTCAGGACCACTGAGGTATACAAAACACTTAGACATCAACTTCACTGACAGGTAATGTATGTGACAAGTGATATTATGCCATAATATAGAAACTAAAGAAAAACCACTATTTGAAAGATTTTGTTTTCAAATATGCCACCTAATGCCTACTAACAAGTAGACCAGGCTCCTGTGTTCACAAAACCTGGCTACACGTAATAGAATTGCTGACAAAGACTCCATTTTGAATGTTCAGATACTCACTTAATGAATCAGTATTCACAGATGGCTGTCATTTAAAATTTCATAGCTAAAAGATAACTTGAGGAAGAAAGGAAGGAAAGGAAGCAAAAATTAAAATTAAGCAAGGCTCTGGTTCTTTGGAGACTTCTGCTCTGGGTTTCTTTTTTGAGAAGTCCTTCTGGAGGTTTCCTCCAGCCTTCTTCTTGCTTCCCTTTCCCAGCTCTTCCTTTTTCCTTCTACTGTATTTCTTCCTGTCTTTTATTTGACTCCTGCTTTCTTTTCTTTTCCCTTCTCTGGGGGTAATTGGAGAGGGAGGATGTGGTCAGAATTGATGAGGTGAGAACCATCCCAGTTCCCTTTTTCCTCCACCTCAAACCCTTAGCAGATGTGAAGCTTAATCAGATCATCTCAGCCCAGACCACGAATGGAAACTCCAGAAACCTCAGCCTCGGGACAGCAAGGCCACAACCACACTCTCAGAGGCAGAATCATTCTAGAAAGCATTCTGACCATACATTTTAGTCAAACCGATTAGAAAGTTATCTCCGTGCCAGTGAAGAAGGCACCACAAGAATTTTTTTGGCATTTGTTGATCGCATCAATGTGTCAATGGTTTGGTAGAGGTCCAGTGCCCCGAACGGCCAGAATCTTAGTGTTGTTTAGCCACCGCTGCTACTTTCACCTCTGTTGTTCTAGTTGAGTGCCACTGTTTACATGACCCTACCTATGGAACACGTATGGGTCTTATAAATAATGGATTTTCCCTAGCACACATAATTTAGGTGATGGCTTAGATCTTATCAGCTTGAAGAAGACGATTATTACTATTTTTGCAACCAGTCCTCTCATGAATCAAAAGACAGGAAGAAGACCAAGACAGAAAGAAGCAAGATGCGACTGTGTAATACAACAGATCAAAATTGTGATGGGTTCATTTTCACCATTTCTGCTCCATGGAAGTTTATACTGGTTTCCAAGCTCAGGGGAGTTTGCACTTATTTCCAAGAGGGAAATTGATATTGTAAACCACCTCACAGAAATTCAACACTTGGAAAATTCATGATGGTATTGACTGACTTAGGCATCAAAAAGGTGTAGTTCTGGCTGAGAGATCTGGTTGAAAGTATTCCTGGAGGTGCCTCAAGTGACAGATGGAGTAGCAATCTTGCCAAAGATGTTCTTTGGGATGACTTGCTTCTCATTCCTGAAAGCTAACTTGAACTTGATGTTCAGGCTCCCAATTCTGTAAAAAAAGAGGGATTTGTAATAGATCAAGTTATTTCCAGCAGTGGGTGAGAACTATTAGTGGTTGCAAATTCAGCTTAATGCATCCAGCATTAAAATAGAGAATAGAATAGAAAAGAATGGAAAATATTAAAGTGTATTACATGTAATGAAGGTGTAAATACACTCTTGAAAATTTTCATCAAATCACATATATATCCATATGTGTGTATGGGTTAGTGTAAAGTTTCTCATTATGGACAAAGGCTGAAAGCTGCTGCAATAGATGATTGTTTTATTCTTACCCAGATCTGCAGGGCATGATGAAGACAATCTCAGTTAGAGCAGTGCACTTTGTTCTTGGTTTATTTAGTGCAATATATCTTTTTTTAAAAATAACAAATCAATTTTATTGATACATATTATTAAAGCATACAATTCATCCAAAGCGTACAATCAAAGGCATTTGGTATAATCACATAGTTGTACATTCATCACTTAATCATCACTACAGCATTTTCATTATTTCAATAATATATAATAATAATAAAAAAGCAGACAGACAATCTGTTTCCCCTACAATACCTATGTATGCTATTTCAAGCTATTAGTGCAATATATCTATTTAAAATAACTTCTATAGGAGGAGAGAAACAGCATTTAAAAAGAACTTTCTCTTCTTCTTTCCAGAAGAAAAAAGTTTAGAAACTATGGAGAATATAAATAAATACAAAGAAAAAGAAATTGAACTCTGTTCCTACTACCTAGAGATAACTACTCAATATTTTGATGTATATATCCTTTCAGTCTTGAGGATGTATGTGCGTGTGTCAAATAGGACTGCACCACATAGAATTTTGTAACCTGCACTTTTCAAAAAACCAGATATGATGAGCCTATTAACTATTTTTTCTAAAATACCATTTAAATTGGCAGAATTGTTTTCAGTTGAAGCACTTTTTTTTTTTTTTTCTTTTTTGAGTTACCAGGGACCAGGGATTGAACCCGGGACCTCGTATGTGGGAAGCTGGTGCTCAACCACTGAGCCACATCGGCTTCCCTGAGTTGGTTTTACTATTTGTTTTGCCTGTTGTTTGTTTTTTCAGGAGACACTGGGAGCTGAACCCGGGACCTCCCATGTGGGAGGCGGATGCTCAACTGCTTGAGCCACACCTGCTTCCATGAAGCACTTTTTAAAAGCAGTTGGAGAGTGGACAAGTGGTACTTGGATGGAGAAAGAATAGCACCAGCCATCATGGCACCTGGTATTTTCAAATGAAAATATCATTTAGACATGATAGGGCTATAAAGGGAGGTGAACAATGACATAATTGCTTGTAGTGAGAGGGAAATATATGGGGAAAACTGAAATCCGAGAAACTCTTATTGAGCTGAAAGAGAGAACTCATTGTCAAGGTTGTGAAATAGAAGGACCCACAGATGCCAAGAAATGCCTATACATTTATTTTCGTGCAGGGGGACACAGAGTAGATTCTAGGGTGTTAACAATTACTTCAGACAGGGCAAAAAGTCATGCTTATTGTTGAGAGCTTTCTTAGATGATTTACCACATGTACATGTCCCAATAATGACACTATTTCATAGCTCTTTTCAAGATATTATCTCATTTGGACCTCATGATAGCACTGTATGGAGGAGTAAGCTAATCAGTATCATCTGTATTTTACAGACAAGGAAACTGAGACTCGAGGAGATTAAGTAGTTCTCCCAAGGTCATAGGATACAGATAAAGTAACTGAACCTAGAACCCATGGCTTCTATTTCTTGGTCTGGTTTTCTGCATCTGGCACCATTTCACCATCACCTGCAATCGCCATAGGGGTCTGAATTATCATGTTTGCCTCTTGAAGGGAGATAGTAGGACTTAGTTGAACTAGACCACAACCTCTTCTTTCTCAGAGCTTCTAATCTGAGCCTAAGAAATTCTGTGACCCTGTAGAGAGGGAGCAGGGAAGAATTCTAAGGCAGCATTTTAAAAGGCACTGTGAATAAATTTCCTTATAAAACCTTGTTTGTCTGCTATCAGGTTCTGATGGTTATTGAGTATCTCAGCAGCTTCCACTGTGAGAGTATCACAGTGCCATTAACAGCAGCTTTTGCTCAAACAAGGACCTTCCCCAACCCATGACTACAAATCAACAGAATATTGAAACCCCATCAGAGAAATAACCCTGGCTTTTCTCATGCTTGCAGTGTGCTGACTTGCTTTTCTTGGTTCTCAAACGATGCAATCTGATAGTACAGTAGCTTCCTGTTTGAGGGCTAATTACTTCTTTTTATGCCTATATTTAAGATGCTTTAATTTGTGATTCATTCTTTATAATTAGGTATAATTCGTAGTATCTATCCATGTATAAAAATTAACATTTTCCTTCGAGGGCTATTATTTTCCCCTCTGAGCAGTTGCCAGTGTATGTAGATCATGAAAATACGATGGTAAAATGCAACAATCTCAGGCACAACCTTAGATTCTCAATTGCCATGGCTCCATGAGAGAAGAGAGTCTGCCTGCGTGTGGGTGGTGGATTGACATTTCCCCCAATTTTGGGACACCTGTGATCCCCTGGAATATGGTAACTTTTTAGTTTGAACTAGGGCTCTTCTCTAGCCCCCCTGGCCCCACCTTTTTGGTTTCTTTACCCCTTGAGAGTGAAACCAAGAAATGACTTGTGGGGTGGGAGAGTCAGCCAGCGAGGGGGTGGAGAGCGGAAAATAAAATCTCACTCAAATAAGGGAAGGGTGGGGAATAGTTCATTTGAGGTGGCAAAAACAGTCTTCCCCCTTTCCCCTTTCTTGGCTCTGTTCAAATAAATAGAAGCTTGAGCAAATTCTCAGAATTAAACCCATTTCTATCCCATCTGTGTCTATTGTTCAAGAATAGGTGCATACTGGAAATTGAGAAGGTGGCATTTTCTATCCCCCAGCAGAGAGACCCTGCTGAGGGGATGAATCTAGAGCCAAGAGGGGAAAGGAGCATGAATTGGGAGGAGAAAAAGAGAGGAAGACATGAGAAAGGGGGAAGGGAAAGAGCCCGAGAAAGAGAGAGAAAGTCCACATGCTTCAAAAAGAACACCTTGCCTTCTCAGTCTTGCCAACAGCTTCATGACTGCCCCTTTAGCACCTGGGACTTTCACTAGCTGCAGACACACTGAGCTGGCGTTTCACTGGTAACAATAAGTTATTGAATGGCCCGACGACAGATGGGCACGCTGTGGCTCTGAGCTTTGGGCTCTTTTGTTATATTTGCATATGAGAGCTGCTGAAATAGCACTTACATTAAAAGAACATTCATACACTCACACACACTCATACCCTTACACACAGTCACACGCACACTCACCCATGCACACTTTCACACAAACATAGACTCACACACACACAACCCCTGTCATCTCTCATTAAGCACCTCCTTTCCCCTTCTAACCCCAATCTCTCCATAATTTAGCCCTTTAAATTATTTCAGAAATAATATAGTATCTCTAACTGGGGGTATTCAAGATGTTAGGCTTCTCTGTCAGCGATAAAGACTCAGAAATTTGTGTCATAGAAGATCTGGTTGTAAAAGAAAGAAATGCAGGTAGTCCATTACAAATGCTGAGATGAATTAATTAGATTCCGAGGCTTGACGCCACCTCTTTTCATCTAATTTCATCTGCTGGATGGAGCTAAACTGTAAGCCTGATTTCCCTTTTGGATATGCACTGTATCTTTTAATTCATATCCCATGACATTTTTCAGGTAAGTTCTACTATTTTGTAGGTGGATCTAAGATGACGACTTTAAGCTACGAGTAGCCCACTATGTGGGGGTCCCATCCATTTCTTTTACCCTGCTACCTTATCACAAAACAGCTCCCCCAAGACTGGGTCTGTGTGCATCATCAGAGTCAATCACTCTTTGGGTTAGTAAAGATGCACCAAAATGAACTGTTCCACAGAAAACACAACAATCAAATAGGTTGTTAAAACTGACTTAACCAGTTCATGCCCTACCGCCTCCTTCCTTCTACTCTGAATTTGACATGAAGAACTGGAGCATACGGTCCAGGATGTCCCACTCTCCACATATCTGGGGTACCTCTCTTACCTGAGCCAGGGCCCGTGAATGCACCATTCTTCTGCAGGGGCCTCAGGTAAATAACATCTGGGGCATTTTGTGATAGGAGGTGCTTGCCTGATGGCCTTCTTAAGGTTTTGAGGTCAGGTGTGAAGTTCCAGGCAAGGTCAGGCAAGATCACCTCATGCAACAAATAGTAGGTGGCACCACATGCACACATGATGAATAGAGTTGCTAAGGGACTTATAACCTCTTCCATTCACATGCGTCCTTCAATCCTAAATCACTACCACCTCCCACCCGAGCAAGATCTTATTCCCACCCGAGCAAGGTCTTTTTTTAAAATTTATTTTTATTTTTTTTAAAAAAGGTATTTAGATTACAAAAATGTTGCACAAAAATATAGGGGATTCCCTTATGTCCCATTTCCCACACCTCCCACATTTTCCCACTTTAACAACATCCTTCATTAGTGTGGCACATTCGTTACAATTGATGAAAACATTTAGAGCATTGCCAGTAAGCATGGATTATAGTTCACATTGTAGTTTACACTCTCTCCCACACAATTCTGCAGGTTATGGCAAGACGGACATAACTCCCGGGGATGAGCCTCCCTGGCACCGAGGGATTACTACCAAGCACTGACTGGTGATACAACTGGAAAAAGACCTTGCACAAAAGGGGTAAAAGGTAAAGACAAATGAGTGTATATGGCTAAGAGGCTTCAAAAGTGAGTCAGGAGGTCATCAGAGAGGTAACGCTTATGCATGTCTCAGCAGGATCTCATAGACAGCCAAGGTAGATACTACCCCAAATAGTGGGGATCCTGAAGGCTCTGAAGACACCCAGGACCTACAGTCATGGCAGATAGCTCTGGAGTTTGGTGCCTTGCCAGTGCCCTACTTCAGAGTTTGTGCTCCCAAGTGTGACAGAGTTGGACTCAGATGTGACTTCTCTACACATGCCTCTTCTGTCCCTTTTATTTGAACCTGTACTTGGTGCTGGAGTTGGTAGGTGTACATCCAAGAGACTTAAATCTCTGGGCTGTCCATGTGCCAGCTGGGCCCTGAAATTCAATGGAGTTGCAATACCTACTCTCCAGTTCATTGGACTTACCCAGGACAACTAACAAGGAGATGATAATGGACAACAAACATCCCAAGGAACCGAGAGAGTCTACAACTGCAAGCAAGAAAGTCCCAACCATCAACCTCATGGGATCAAAGCCTCCTCTCAATTAGAGGTGGAGTGGGCAGCACCATCCAAGAGTCCTCAGGATTGGGGAGTGAACTATGGACTAGAGTGGACTTACTGGTATTCTACTATGGATTTGTTGTGATTCTAGCAATGGAAGAAACTATTTCATTCATGTGGAGGCAGAGGCCACTGGAGGTTCTGAGGGCAGGGAGAGGGAAATACAGGTGAAATATGGGGTCATTTTGGGGACTTGGGAATTTTCCTGAATGGCATTGCAATGACAGATACAGGCCATTGCATGTCTTGCCAAGCAAGGTCTTAAGGAAGTTAGAATGGAGTTGAATGAGTAGCTTGGGAACTTCAGTGTGTGTAAGATGCACATGGGAGCTCTTTAAAAGATGCCGAATCCCAAGATCCACCCTGGAGTTTCTGAGTCAGTAGGTCTTGGGTGGGGCTGAAGAATCTGCATTTTAAACAAGGACTGTAGGAAAGTCTGACACAGGTAGGCAGAAAATCTCATTTTGAGAAACATTGGAAAAGGGGATTAGCTCTCAGATGAGCATTTCCCAGATGCTCCCCTTAGAAAACCAAATATACAGTGCAATGAATCCCAACCACGTGCTCCCCATTGTGTGAGATCCTGGTGAAAGACAGATACACCAGCTCTCCTCTGTTCTCAGGTAGCTGGCCACTTGAAAGTATCTGTGCAGCTCTCAGGAGGCTGAAGATGATGGGTGGGTTGAAGGAGGTTTTGAATCAAAGAAGGAAAGGGCTGAAAGACCGAGGATGCTCCATGGATCCCACCCTATGGAGCTAGATGTGAAGTTGAATTCAAGGCACTAAGCTCTGACAGGCTTGATACCATTTATGTGGTGAAATAATGAAATCATTATTTGGTGATTCATGAGCTTTCTGGAGAGCCTAATCACATTTAAAATGAAAATACTATGGACTCCTTAGTAACGTGGGGGATTTTAGGGGCCTGGGTGGTGTGTCACCACAGGATACCCCTGAGGAAATGCTGGATGAGTGGGGCATGTGATGGGCCAGCCCGAGGAAGGAGAGACACCATGGAGGCTTTCGGTGATGGGGAGAAGCCCCAGCAGTGGAATCTTTGCTCCTGGAGGACAACTAATGCCAGCGTTTGCTGGAGGCCAGGGTTGGGTGGGAAAGCAGGTCACCGTTGGCAAGGAGATGTGGGAAACCTGGGTGTGTGCTGAGAGGACAGGACTCAGGACAGCACTTCTGCATAGGGGCGAGGCCTGCAGCTGCCCTTCAGGTCACTCTGTGGTGGAGAGAAGGCCCTGAGGGAGAAGGGCCAGGCCAGGCGAGAGCTAGATGGATAGAACTAGGACCTGCCTTACTTCAGACAGCTCCTTGGGGGAGGAAGTGCATGGGAGAAGGGGAGGCTGAGAAGGCAAAGGTTTGAGCTCATTTCTGTTTCTATTCCTATCCACAGTGGCGTTGACTGTCTCCTTCCCACTTAGTAGCCCAAGTCAAGGGGGCAGAGAGGCTGGAGAAGGCTCCTGTTGGTAGGACCAGTAGAAGGGCTGGGTTGGGCCTGGCTGGGGCAGCGACCTAGCTACCAGCGCTTTGGGCACCTGTTACCAGGATGTTAGAGAGTCCCACCAAGTTTCCAGGCAGAGGTACCGGCTCCTCCTACCTGCACTAAGCTATCACCACCTTTGGCACAAGAGGCACTTTCTTAAAGCAACAGCTACAAACTAGGTCAGTTTCAGGGATGGAATGTTGCAATGCTTGTAGGGAGAAGCCAATGGATGTTGCAACGAGGGACGGGCCAACTAGTTCTGAAAAATTTTCCCCCCACCCCACTCATTTAACTTTCTTCTGTTTCATATTAGAACTAAGAGATGGCTCTAATTTGTGGTGGTATTTTTGTTTGTTTGTTTGTTTGTTTCACCTAGTTATATTTCTGTGGGCATTTTTTTTTTTAAAGTAGGAAAGTTGTAGGGTTACAGAAAAATCATGCGGAAAATACAGAGTTTCCATATTACCCACCAAGTGGGATACCTTTGTTACAGTTGATGAAAAAATATTATTATAATTGCACTATTTTAAAAAAATAATTGTTTATTAGAGAAATTGTAGGTTTAAAGAAAAATCATGCAGAAAATAAAGGGTTCCTATATTCCATTCCTATTATTAACACTTTGCATTAGTTTGGTACTTACGTTACAATTAATGAAAGAATATTATTATAATTGTACTATCAACTATAGTCCATAGCTTACATTAGGGCTCACTGTTTATATTATACAGTCCTATGGTTTCTTGTTTTACATCTTTATTCTGATAATATATATGCAACCTAAAACTTCGCCTTTTAACAACATTCAAATATTTAAATTCAGTGGTCTTCATTACTTTCACAATGTTGTGCTACCCTCACCACCATCCATTATCAAAACTTTTCCATATCCCAAATGAAAACTCTGGACCCATTAAGCATTAACTCCCCATTCCCAACTCCCCACCCAGGCTCCTGGTAACCTGTATTCTAGTTTCTGATGCTATGATTTTGCTTATTCCAATTATTTCATATCAGTGAGGTCATACAATATTTGTCCCTTTGTGTCTGACTTAATTCATTCAACATGATTTCAAGGTTCATCTGTCTTGTTGC
>JAQZBX010061259.1:0-17137 GCA_029593785.1 Cabassous unicinctus
TTTTTTTTTTTTTTTTTAAGATTTATTTATTTTATTTATTTATCCCCCCCTTGCTGCTTGTGCTGCTGTGTCCATTCGCTGCGTGTCTTCTCTGTGTCTGCTTATCTCCCCCTTGCTGTGAGGTCTTGCCGCATCAGCCCACGGTGCCGTGTGAGCCAGCCTGCCCTCACAAGGAGGCACCGGGAAGCGAACCCGGGGCCTCTCATATGGTAAACGGGTGCTTTATCCATTGCGCCACACCCGCTTCCTGCCGTGAGGTTGCTGCATCAGCCCACCGCACCGCTCAGGCCGGTGTGCCCTCACAAGGAGGCCTCAGGACGCGAACCCGGGCCTCCCATATGGTAAATGGGGGCTCTATCCACTGAGCCACACCCGCTTCCCTGAAGGTTCTCAACATTGATTATCTCCACATTTCCCCACTGTCTGGACAATCTGATATCATTGGCATTCCCACAACCATTACCGTCAGTGTGAACTCTCTGAGGTCGACTGAAGGGTGTGCAGTGTGTGAAGGCTTGTGTATAAATGTGTTTGTGTTGTTTCTCACCAGTATGACTAGGTCAAGTCCAGTCAGGGATGAGCTTTGGCTTAAGGCTCTCCCATGTCCCCAGCACTCATGGGGTGAGTCTACCCAGTGTGAGTTCTCTGGTGCTTGGTAAGGGATGAGCTGTGTGTGAAGGCTTTCCCACAGTCCCTGCACTCGTATGGCTTCTCTCCTGTGTGGATCCTTCGGTGCTGAGTGAGGTGGGTGCTCTGCCTGAAGGACTTTCCACAATCCTGACATTCGTAGGGCTTCTCGCCCGTGTGGGTCCTCTCATGTTGGCTGAGTGATGAGCTGTGGCTGAAGGACTTCCCACATTCGTTGCATCCATAGGGCTTCTCCTTGGTGTGGATCCTCTGGTGCTCTATGAGAAGGGAGCTCTGGCTGAAGGCTCTGCCACACTCGTGGCACTCATAGGGCTTCTCACCAGTGTGGATCCGCTGGTGCTGAATGAGGGGGGCAAGCTGGCTGAAAGCTCGGCCACACTCGTGACACTCGTAGGGCTTCTCTCCGGTGTGGATGCGTTGATGCTTAGTTAGGGATGAGCTGTGGCTGAAGGCCTTTCCACAGTCATGGCACTCATAGGGCTTCTCTCCGGTGTGGATCCTCTGGTGCTGGGTGAGGTGGGTGCTCTGCCGGAAGGCCTTCCCGCACTGGCTGCACTCGTAGGGTTTCTCGCCTGTGTGTGTCCGCTCATGCTGGCTGAGCGACGAACTGTGACTAAAGGTTTTCCCACACTCATTGCAGCCATAGGGCTTCTCGCCGGTGTGGATCCTACGGTGCTCGGTCAGCAGAGTGCTCTGGCTGAAGGCCTTCCCGCACTCGGTGCACTCATATGGCTTCTCACCCGTGTGGGTCCGCTGGTGCTGGATCAGTGGTGTGATCTGGGTGAAGGCCTTGCCACATGCATGGCACTCATAAGGCTTCTCCCCAGTGTGGATTCGCTGGTGTTTGGTCAAGGACGAGCTGTGGCTGAAGGCCTTGCCACACTCTCCACACTGATAGGGCTTCTCCCCGGTGTGGACTCTCAGGTGCTGGGTGAGGTGGATGCTCTGCCGGAAGGCCTTCCCGCACTGGTTGCACTCATAGGGCTTCTCGCCCGTGTGTGTCCGTTCATGCTGGCTGAAGGAGGACCGAAAGCTGAAGGATTTCCCACATTCGCTGCATTCATAGGGCTTCTCTCCTGTGTGTGTTCTCTGGTGCTGGATCAGCGGGGCAATCTGGTTGAAAGTCCTCCCACACTGATTGCATTTATAGGGTTTTTCCCCAGTGTGGATTCTCTGGTGTTTGGTGAGTGCTGAGCTGTTTCGGAAGCCTTTCCCGCATTCGTGACATTCATACGGTCTCTCTCCTGTGTGCGTTCGATGGTGTTCGATGAGTGCTGAACTGTGACTAAAGGACTTTCCACATTCCTGACATTCATAGGGCTTCTCTTTTGCATAGTTTTTTTGGTGTGCATTTACGTTCGAGTTTGATCTCTGTCTTTTTCTGTGTGTCTCCCACATGTGGGGGCCTCGTCTTCCAGAAATCATTGGATGAGTTGGGAGATTGGGGCTCAGACTCCAGTTTCCCCCAAACCCATTCCCCTGCTGCTGCTCCCGAGTGAAGGCCACCTGCATCACAGGGCTGTCTGGGCTCTCATGACTCCACTTCTGGTGGCCCCTGGTGTCTTCACCCCTGGAGAACCACAGTCCGTCCCACAGGAGGCATTCTACCAGGACATTGCCTTGCCTTGGGGCTGACGATGTGTTTTCAGGTCTAATTTTCAAGCCTTAAAGAAATAAAAAGTGGAAACGTCCCTTAGTCCCTGTTCTGGGGACAAAAAGAGTTTGCAATGGAGCAGTGGGAACAGGAGAATAAAATGGGTGATTTTAAAATGTTCAAGACACAAGTGGCTTTGACCATTTTGAAATATGGATTTATAAACTGGGAAGGAACCAGAGGAGGGATGAAGCACAGAAATAAAGGGAGTGGGTATAAGAGGCGTGGATGGAATTTGCAAGGGGAAGACAGGAAAGGGTGAGGAGGAGAGGTTGCCTAGGAGACAGCATTCCAGGGCAAGAGTAACAGATGCACCAGATGCTTGGAAGGGGCAGAACGATAGACTGGCCCTGGCTAGAGCAGCCTTCCTGGAGGAAGAACCGCTGTGTGGAAGAGGACCACCCAGCCCAGCCCTCCATGGTGGAGACCCAGTTTCTCCTTGGAGGCACCTCACTGTTCTACCATTGCACCCCAGATGTAAAGAAACCCATCAGCTCCCCCACACTGGAAAGAGCCAAAATGTCCATCAGCAGGAGGATGTGTATTAGAGTACTTTGATCTGGTTTATTCTGCATCTGTCTCACTAACTAGGAGCCCCCCCAGTCAACAATATATGTCCACAGCAGATGCTCAAGAATGGGTATGAACAAACAAACGAATGCATGAACCCATTCTTTCCTCCTCCTTCCTAGCAGGATGGCCTTTTTTGCCTTCTCTGCAGATTGACCTAAAGGTGTGATGCAGGCACTTTCCCAGGATATGTTATTCTCCAGTCAAATGTTAAAAAAATAAAAAGGTAAAGTTGCGTGTGTTAAACAGAACAATGGCCCCCCAAAAGATGTCCATATCCTAACGCCCAGAACCCGTGACTATGTTGCCTCACACTGCAAGGAGGAATTAAGGTAGCAGAGGAAATGGGGAGATTCCTAGTCAGCTGACATTGAGAGGGAGTATCCTGGATTATCCAGGTAGACCCAATGCAATCATGAGGTTCTTAAATGTGGAAAAGGAAGGCAGGAGTCAGGGCAGAGAGAGGGATGTGAGAAAGACTCTATTGGCCATTGCTGGCTTGGAAGATGGAAGAAGGGGCCATGAGCCAAGAAAACAAGTGGACTCGAAAGCTGAAAAAGGCAAGGAAATGGGTCCTGCCCTAGAGCTTCCAGAAGGAACCAGCCCTGCTGACACCTCGACTTTAGTCCAGTGAGACCCTTTCGGACTTCTGACCCTCAGAACCAGGATATGATAAACTGGTGTTGTCTTAACCCACTGATGTGTGGTTCTCTATTATAGCAGCCACAGGAAGCTAATATATCAGGTATGGGATGGTTGCTATGTGAGGCTGGAGGACCCTGTTATTACCCCTGAGTGGCTGCAAGGACTACCGTCCTTGTGGTTAACACCCCTGATGCTCTTAGGGACCCCCTTTCCCTGCCTTCTGAGGTGGGCCTGGAACCCAGGCTGGCTTCCTCCCCACACGCAGCAGCTGTGCCTCTTCTGTGTGCACAGGGTCAGGGCCTGACGCCAGTGGGAAACTGCCCACAGGGCACCGGGGTGCCCCACTCCTAGAGTCCTGTCCACCTGGGGTGTCCCCATCACCAGGGCCCTTTCTGTCCCGTTTGGACACGCATCGAGCACACACTCCCCATGGCCCTTGGAGAGCTCCAGCCATGCTGGGCAGGCCCCTCCTGCTCCTTCCAGCCTCTGGAACTCTGCACATGCCACCCCCTCTGCATGCCCTTCCTGCCCCAACCCATCACTGCCTCCTCATCCCGCAGATCCAGCATCATCACTCCCTTTCCCAGCACCAACCCTGACGGGGCCCTCCTCCCGTCCTGGGTGGATTTGCATCCGGCAGGGGCCCGGTTCTGGGCTTGTATGCAGCTGCCCCTGGCGGCCTGCTCCCCACTGTCCCTGAGAGGGTCCCAGGCTTGCTCCTCCTCCCCATGTACAAGTGAGAGGGGGGTGTCGGTGCAGAGAACAGCAGGGCCGCTTACACATCCGTGGAAGACGTGGAAGATGGGGCCACATAGCGATGAGCTGGGCCGGCCAGGATCCTCCAGAGAGGCGGGACTTCGGTGGTGTGCCAGAGCCTGGGGGCCACGCCTTTTACGAGTGCACCTCGTTGAGTCCTCACAGCAACCCGTGGCAGCCGTGAGTACGGCCCACCAGGCACAGACAGTGCGGAACACGCCCAGGCCGCAGCAGGGAGCAGCAGGGCTGCGTTCCGGCCAGGCTACCTGGGTCTGCAGTGGTGCTCCTTTGCACATCACCAGGTGCACGGGCACAGGAGGAGCCAGCAGTGTGGCTCGTGGCCCGTGTCCTTCAGTTCCTCATTCCTGAATTCAGCATCCCGTGAAGGCCTGCTCGGCAGGCCCTGCCGGTGTCTCCACCCTCTCCCTTGCAAGCAGATCCCTCCAGTGCTGCCCTCCAAATCCATGCAGCATTCACCCACCCCTCAGCCCTCTGCTTGCCTGCACTGGCTGCAGCCTCCCTGCTGGGCCCCTGCCTCCACCTTTAGTACCCACTGCCTTCTCCAGGGAGCCAGAGGGAACTGGCAAAGGCCTGCACTGCATCCTGTTCCCACTCTGCACGGAACCTACCATGGCTCCCAAGACTTAGAATAAAATCTGAACTCACCACCATGGCCCACAAGGCCCTGTATGACCTGCCCTGGCCCCTCACTCACTGCTCCAGCCACATGAGTGCCCTCATCCTGGGCTGAGTGGACACCCTACTCCTGGACACTGGGCTCAGCCACATGACCTGCTTTGACCAATGGCTGATGAGTGGACATGATGGCATGTCAACTCCCAGCTGAGGATATCTCCCCTGCCCTCTTGTACCTGTGCCATGTTTCTGAAAAGGAGGTACACAGGCTTGCCAGCTGTGTCAGGACAGGGGACACGAAGACCAGAACCACCAAGCCAGTCTGCAGGCATGAGGCAGAGCCAGCCTGGACCCACCAACCTCAGACGACCCACAGGCTCATGAGTCATAAATGATTTTTTGGTTTAAGCCACTGAGGTTAGAGTGTTTGTTACACAGCATTAGCTGACCAATACACCACCTCGGGGACTTTGTACCTGCTGTTCCTTCTGCTTTGAACACTGCTCCCTAGAGTATCCTATATTCTTCTCATGGTTCAGGCTTCAGCTTACCAGTTGCCTCCTCAGGGAAGCTACTTTTCATCTCCCTGCTAAAGCTATGCCCCTCCCACCCCAGCCTCTACCTTATCACCTGCTTTCATTTCTCAACATTCATCACAACCTGTCATCATCCCATTCACTGCTATTTTCTGCCTGTTTATTGTAACCCCCAACCCCCAGTGTAAAGTCAGGGAGGATGTGGTGTCACTCACAGCAAAGCAGGTGCCTGGTGAGTGTCGCTAAATGGCTGCATAATCAGTTTGCTGTGATTTGCTATGAAGAATCAGCAGGAGCGAGAGCGAGAATCCCAGAAGAGAGGGTGGATGGGCTCCTCCCAGCCCTGCAGAGCGCCCATCTCACCTGGGCACAGGCCTTGAGCTCCCGCGCCCACTGCCCAGGGCTTTGCCTCCTGCTTCGGCAGGGAGATGATGACTGGCTTGGGGAGACCCGAGGAGTGAGCGTTTGTGTCCTAGGACCCTCCCTGGCCCTGCCCCTACACACTCCACCCTTGCTCTTCCAGGGGCCAGTCATGGCAACTGCCTCTGATGTTCCTCAGGGACCCCCTTCCTGTTCTCAGTCCCGGACCCCTGGTTCCAGGATAGACATGTGACCCAGGCCTGGCCAATCAAGCCCTGCTGCCTCCCATCGCCTGGCAACAAATGATGGCTATGCAGGGGACCTGGCAGCCAAACCGAGACAATCCAGGGACCTTTGATGGAGGCCTGGGATGCAGACCCTGTCTTCTCTGCTGGTCTCAGACCCAGGAGGAGCATCCTGTCACCCTCAAGAGGCCCGTCTGGGAACGGAGCCAGCAAGAAGGCACAGAGCAAGGGGGCAAAGGAAGAGGGGGCTCCTGACAGCACCGCAGGAAGACCTGGCTCCACCCTGGTTTCTGCAGTTAGGGGACCCAGTGTGCCACGTCAACCCACGTTTTCCTGCTTCCAGCGTTTTCGAGTGGGATCCGCTGCTTGCAACCCAGACATCCTGACTAACTGTTGTGTCCACTCTAATAAAATGGTCAAAACTTTGCACTGGAGCCGAAAGAATAAAAACCTTCTCAATGATGCTCCAGAGCAACAGAGAACCTGGGTTCCTGAAGCCAAGACACGGCCCAGGGCTGACCCGTCTTAGCTGCGAGAGGGTAAGAGTCCATGTGGGGGGCAGACCACCAGGGACATGGGCGTGGCCTTACCCACGGAGACCAGGAGCCCGACGGTCTCCAGCATCACATCGCGGTACAGGGTCCTCTGGGCGGGCTCCAGCTGCCCCCACTCCTCCCGCGTGAAGTCCACAGCCACGTCCTCGAAGGTCAGCTGCTCCTGAAACGTCACATGCAAGTGTCCTTCGTCAGGCCAAGTCTGGCGCTGGTTGCTGCTGGAGGCAGCTGGTGAGGGGAGTGTTGGCCAGGACAGGGTTCTCTTGGGCCTGGGGACCTGGGTCAGGTTCTCCTGTAGGGCTGGGGGCCCTGCTTGAGGGGGAAAGGCCTTAGGAGCCAAGCCTGTTTCCAGCAACTCAGCTGGAGAAACAGTGCCGAGAAGTCAGTGACAAAGTGGTGAGCAGTCCCTGAGTGTCGGGATACATGAGGAGCTGAGCTTTCGTGGAGGTGCCTTCAGAGCAGGCGTCTCTACCTAGGCTGAGGTGGAAGCAGCTGGACAAGGATCAAGCTGGATCCCTGCCTCATTCCTGCGGCCCAAATAAAACCCGGATGGGTCCGAGATATAAACCTAACGAATAAAACCAAGCCCTCAAAACAAAATGAGATTTCAAGAAAAAGCTCCCAGTGGGGCTGAGCTTACTAATCACGACACCAGCCCCAGCCAGTCTGCTTGCGTGAGCTTCCTAGTGCTGATGACAAACCACCACAAACCTGGCGGCCTAGCCCAGCACCCACTCATCGTCTTGTAGCTCTGAGGGTCAGAACTCTAGCGTGCACGGCTGCATCCTGGCTGGGTTCTCTGCTCAGGGCCTCACAAGGCTGACATCAAGGTGTGGGCCTGACTGGGTTCTCATCTGGAAGCTCTGGGGAGAACTCCTTGTGGCTGGCAGACTTCATTTCCTCGAGGTTAAAGGGTTGAGACCCCCATTTTCTTGCTAGTTGTCGGCCAGAGATCGCTCTCAGTTCCTAGGATTGATAGCTCACAACGTGGGTATTTGCTTTCCTGCAGGCCAGCTGGAGTGTGTCTCTCTGGCTTCCTCTTCTGCCACCAACTGGAGAAATCTCTCTGCTTTCAAAGGTTCATACGATTAAGACATGTACTAAGCACGTGTGATGGGCTGTGCACTGGATTCAGCGGTTAACCTGGTACACGTGGCCCCAGCCTGGCAGCATTTCCAGCCTGGTGATAAACGGCATTTCTCCAGGCGGTGGGCCCTGTGTAGAGGCCCCAAAGCAGGGACGAGGCTATGCAGTCAGTGGCAGCATCAGAAACAATCCAGGCGAAGAGAATCCTGACTTTCCTGCGCTGACAATGTCCCCGACTCACAGGAAGGGGAGCCCCTTGCTGGCCCCAGCCAGCGTGGGTTAAGCCTCTAGCCGGCACCCTCCTGGGCTCATTTTGGGGTAAATCAATATAAACGGACACTCTGGGGAGTGTTGAGCCTGATGTTTTGCACTGTTCTGGGAAGCTGACGGCAGCAAACCAGGAGTCAACGTGAATGCCACAGAAATCACCTACGACCGTGAGATAACGTGTGCAGATTGGCCACTGGTGTGTCCAGCAGGGGAATCTGGGACTAACTTGGTGACCAGGTCTAGACACAGAAGTGACAATTCAGTATTCAACAGGCCACAATGAAATGAAGCCAGAAAGAAATGAAATTTTAAACAAATGACAATTTGTTCAAAAATATTCTATGTGACTCTTTCGCCAACAAGAAAATAAAAAAGAACAGAAAATATAAGAAAATTGGAAATGGAGGATTATTAGAGGGAGCTTGCCCCTACCAGATATAAACACAAACCATGAAATGATAATAACTAAAACCATGTTCGGTAGACTGGGAAGGAGGGACTGAACGTGACAGTGCAGTTTAAGGACAATATAGGAAAGAAAAGGCCCAACTTCCGAGGGAAGACATTGTGGTAATGACTGCTTAGCTGTTTGGGGAGAGAATCTACCTAAATCCCTACTTCTCATTCCCTCCTGGAATATATCCTAGACAGGTTGTGGAAGATTTAAAAATCGACTCAACAAAACCACTGTTCACATTACAGACATGCCCTGTGCCAGGCCTGGGATGGACTTCAGCACCCTGGATCTCGTTAGCAACCCCACGAGAGGTTCATGCAGCCATGCCCCATTTAAGAGATCAGGACGCCGAGGTCAGGAGAGCTTACACGTGCCCAAAGTGATAAAGCTAGTAAGCAGCCAGACCAATTTTATTATGAAGCTGCTCACGAAGTAAATTAAATCCAGGTATGTGAAAAGGGAACGAGGGTTGCAGGTGGGATTATGAGTCCTTTAAAGGGGAAGAGGGAGGAGAACAGTCAGTGTCCTGTCCGTAGCAGCATTAATGGCAATCTGAGTTATTAACTTCTCTGCAGCACAGAAAACACTCAACTGGCGTTGCTGGCTTTGAAGAGGGAGGAAGGGGCCATCAGCCAAGGAAAGCAGGTGGCCTCTAGAAGCTGGAAAAGGCATGGAAACAGATTTTCCCCTCCAAAAGGCACGCAGCCCTGCTGACACTGCAATTTCAGCCCAGCGAGACTGATTTTGGACTTCTGACCTCCAGAACTATAAAATAATAAATTAGTGGGGTTTTAAGCCACCAAATTTGTGGTAATTTGTCTTAGTAGCAACAATTAAGTGTATTATTAATACACTTAATAATCTAAATTCATCACTTCTATATGACAAGTCACTACAAGCCCCTTAAAGGACCCAAGGCATCAGAATAAATATTTGCAACAAAAATATAAATGGCAAGAAAATGAAATAGTGGCCACCATATGTAAAGAGCTCCAACAAATCAATAAGTACAAGGCAAACAATAGGACAGAAAACTTGGCCCTTCAGAGAAGAGGATGAGTTAATACACTTGTGCAAAGCCACTTCCCATCCCCAGTGACTAAGGAATGACTGCGAGGCCCCATTCTATGTCAGAAAGCCCCATGGTCAGTGGGATCAACAGGCAACCTCTGCCAGGGCAGATGGGGCAAGTCGGGGGAATATGCGAGGGCCTCTCAGAGGAGCTGATGTTTGAGATCTGGAGGACAAGCAGCTGGCCAAAGACTCTCCTGGCAGGGGACACGGCGAGGGCAAAGGCCCTGAGGCCAGAACAAGCCTGGCAGGGACCCCAGGACAGGGCCTGCAGAGGGGCCCTGGGAGGCTCAAGCATGAAGGTGGTGGTGTACTCACCGGGGCCCCAGTGGCGAGGAGCCCAGCAGTCATTCCCTCCTCCTCTGGCTTTTCATGGGAATGGCCGGCTCCTCTGTGAGCAGCTCTGGGGGGAGAGGGGATGAGAGGGGATGTGAGGGGATGTGAGGGGATGTGAGGCGCTGGGCCAATCCCTGTCCTGAGCTGTGGCCTCGGGAACCCAGGTCAGAACTAACAGCAGTGAGACCTCAGCTTGGCCTTTTCTGAACACCTGCTGTGTGCCCAGTGCTCTTCACAGGTGATCTTGTGTTCTCCTGCCCCATGCCACGGATGGGGAAACTAAGGCCCAGGGTGGCTGAGGGGTACAGCCGATTTCCAGGATGCTGACAATTCCTGTTGTTACGAGAGCCAGGCACCCCTGGGGTCCCCTTCTGTAAACCGAGATGGTAACAGCATGTGTGGCCCATGGGGTTGCCGTGGGGATTACCTGGGTGAAGACTTGTAAAGGGCTGACAACAGAGCCCAGCAACAGCAGACAGATGGTGGTGACTGTTGGGAGAGAAGCATCTATTTAGTGCCTACTACATTCAAGGCTCTGTTGCCAATGGTTTACAAGCTTATCTACCTGGCTGACTTCCCAAATGAAACTCTCAGGCTAAAAGGGTTTCCCATGTGTTCCCTCTGTACCCTCCTCTGATGACACTGCCTTTGCGCCCCCATCCCGCCCCGACCCTCTCCTGCCCTCTTGTTTTCCTTGCAGTTCCCAGGACCAGGCGTTTTCTTCTTCAGTTATGTGTTCCAAGTATGGGGTCTGGCACCCAAACCGCGCTAAATACATGTTTGCTAAATTAATGAAGCGGCCTGAATGTGCCTGGCACGCAGGGGGCACTCAGTAAAAGTTAACAGTCGGCCTCCTGCGCGCTGGTCAGCTGGATTAAAATTTGGGGTACTGGTCTCCCCCACCTCTAGAAGGCGCAGGCCTCAGGGATGACCTCCTGGTGGGGGGATGCAGGTCCGGCCGGGGTCGGGCTAGCTCATCCCTCCTTCCGCTGCCGCCCAAGTCAGGAGGCCCACTCGGGGCCCCAGTCCCTCCTCGCGGACCCTGAGACACCCCCAAACCGTGCCCCGCCCACTGGGCCCCGCCCCGCCCCCGGCCACCCGCCCCCGGCTCAAAGCAGCAAAAGAGACTCGGGCCGGAACCGTGAGGTCGCGTACACGCCCCGGCAGGGGCCCCAGAACAGATCCCGGCTCTGCACCTGCTAGGCCTCCCTCGCCGGGGTCCGGCGGGTCGAACCCACTTACCCGCCGGACGGTAGGACAAAGGCCGCGGCCACCACCGACCCGGTCTGCGCCTGCGTGGCCAGGCGTCGAACTACAATTCCCAGAGGGCCGCGCGCGCGCTTCCGGCCGCTTCCGCACTCGCTCCTACTCGCCCAGGGCCCTGGGGCCGAGGCAGCGGGGCTCGGGGTGCACCTGGCGCTATCTCCTGACACCTCTCCTTTTCCTGACCGCGCTCACCTGCAGGACTGCGGGGCGAAGGCGCCGCCGCCACCGGCCTGGTCTGCGCCTGCGCGGGAGGGCTCCGAACTACAACTCCCAGAGGGCCGCGCGCAGCTCCGAGCGCATCTGCCCCCGCCCTCCGGAAGGGGCAGGTCCTGAGTTCGAGTTTTGACGCTGCGGGTTAGGCCGCCTCCTGGACGGGGTTGATTTGGTCAGGGTGGTCGAGGCGGGTCAGGGAGGTCATGATGAGGTCTGGGGAGAGCGATTCCGGGGCAGAGGACAGGGCTTGTTCGGCCGGAGTGGAAAAGACCTTGGTGTGTTTGAGGAGGGGCGGCGTGGCCAGCGAGGAGGCCACTGTGAGCGTCCTCGTGTGTTCCCTAGAACAGCGCCATACCGTTTTCATATTGGAGGCTCTGCCACCAACTTAAACTGAAGTAAAAACGCAACATTTAAAGCAAACATTCATCAAGCTCCCAGGAGCCCAGACACAAGAGCCAGTTGCGTTTGGCACGTTGACTGCGCCGGAGTGGTTATAAGCCGCATGGTTACAAGCAGCATCACTTAAGCGACTCCTCCAGCATTTTGGAACTGCTTTACATGTTGCTGCGTATGTCAGAATTGTGCAGTTGAACAGCAGCATAATAATAGTCAAAGCTGATGTCTGTCCCTGACCTGCTTCCTCACTTGCTGAACATGGGCTGAGGCCCGCAGGTCTCTGAGGTGGGGTGGCTCACCAGCCACCCATTCTAACTTTTACCACTTACTTTTACCACTTCCGCGGGAAGACCACTGAGCAGCGAGCACAAAGGATTTAAGAAAACCAAGGCTGAACTATGTGCATTCCCCCTTTTGAGAAAAGGAATCTTCCAATCAGCCAGGGCTTGCCTGCAGGATTTGGAGCTGAGAAAAAGTTTCAAAACAAGAACATTTCTTTTTTCTTTGACTGAACCTACTGTTCTCCAAGTCTGATAAGAATTCTCCTGTTAGAAAAAATGTAGCTGGTTACCTTCTTTTTACACACTTAGAGACCCTTGAAAGGATTTAGCCAGTTCACACATGAGTAAAACACTGTTTAGGCACATTTCAGAGGACCTAAAACAGTGGTTACTGTGAAAAGATAGGAGGGTTATAAACAGAGCAAGAGCAGATGTAACGAAGCAAATGTAAGCTTAACTGCCTTTTTAAAAGCACCCTGTACAAAGACTAAAATTCTCCATTTGTGATTGTCACACAACCTGCTGCAGTTCAAAAAGTCGTTAAAATTTACATCAACTGTGACTTCTGTCAATTCCCACACTGCAAACCCAACAAAATACTTTTTTTTTCTGTTAACTTTTTCTTCCTCAAATGTGTACTCTTTTTTTCTTTCCTGTATTTCCTTTTTCAGGATCAAAAGTTATGAGCACACTCATGACTCCAGGAAATCTGTTTTCAAAAGATATGGGCAAAAAGACAAAAAAATAAATAAAATAAATAAAAAATCAAAACAAAACAACAACAACAACAACAAAAAGGTATGGGCAGAATCCTGACAATGAACTGCTGGGTGGTGCCATCCAGACTGGCCTTTGGGGTTGCCCCATCCAGCTCCCTCAAGACTTGCCCCTCTGTTTCCTTCCTCTGGCATTCCACTCCTTGCTTTTTCCCAACAGGGCCCACAAACTCTAAAGGGGCATGTGTAAGTCTGCTAAAGGTGTGCCAATGCAAAGTACCAGAAATATGTTGGCTTTTATAAAGGGTATTTATTTGGGGTAAAAGCTTACAGTCCCAAGGCCATGGAAAGTCCAACTCAAGGCACCATAAGAGGCGCTTTCTCACCAGTCAGCTGCCACGTGGGGAAGCAAGGTGGCCGGTTTCAGCCTTCCCTTCTGGGCTTCATCTTCCCCTTGAGGCTCTGTGGGCCCAGCTTCTTCCCCATCTTAGCTGCAAGCTGGCATAGAGCTTGTTTCTCAGGGCTCCCTATATCAATCCCGCTGTCTTCCCAAGGTCGGCTGTAAGCTCTCAGGCTAATGGCCCATCTCTCCATGGGGCTTCAGCTATTTGAGCCGTCTCCTTCCTGTCACATGACAGGGTCAAAAAATGACAAAGTTCTCTCCTCTGTCTTCTTGTGTCTGTGTGAGTGTCTATTTATATCAGACCCTCCAAGGAAGCAGGAACTCACTTACTGACGTGGTCAAATTTTCAAAAGCCCTAATCTTAACAGGTAATACAATCAAAGACACTTCAGCTGAATTTAATGCAATTAAAGGGTATCACACCCAGAGGAATAGACCAGTTTACAAACATAATCTTTCTCTTTTTGGGATTCATAAATAATCTCAAACTGCCACAGGGTGGATGATCCTTTGCTCTGGCCAATTGGTGCCATGTGGACAGGTGAATCTGGCATCCCAGGTCTGGATTTCTCAAAAGCCACACGTCTGAATTTGCGTGTGAAATCTGATTTTTAAAAGCCAGCGTGAGATACAGACATTTTAGAAACACTGGGCCAGCCAAATAAGATGAGCTGCAGTCCACTGCTAGGCCGCCTCACTGTGGCCAGAGTCTCACTGCTTCCCCCAGACCCCAGGTTCACCACCAGCTGGGCCCTGCCCAGCCAGGACTCAGCTTCCTGTCTCATCTCCTCCGGCCTCCTCGATGCCAGCGTGTTCTGCGCCTCTGGGCACAGGCGTTGCCTCTACACTGCTTGTGATGAGACTCAGCCATGAGTCACTGCACTGAGCATCTGGGTAGCTTTGATGAAGTCTGTAATCAGATCATGGCTAGTACAACCACCCTACACTGCATTTTTAGTTCAACGTATATGTTTAAATTAGACTTCAAGGTTTACAGGCCAATGGACGCGTTTCCTCCTTTAAAATCATGACAGAAGCCTCAAAACCTCGCAGTGCCCATGTATCAGTCAGCCAAAGGGGTGCTGATGCAAAATACCAGAAATCTGTTGGCTTTTATAAAACGGTATTTATTTGGGGTAGAAGCTTACAGTTACCAGGCCATAAAGCGTAATTTACTTCTCTCACCAAAGTCTGTTGCCACGTGTTGGAGCAAGATGGCTGCTGATGTCTGTGAGGATTCAGCCTCCCTCTTCCTCTTAAGGCTCTGTGGTCCCAGCTTCCAATCTCAGCTGTAGGCTGGGATAAGTCTTGTCTCGCTCCCAGGGCTCATTCCTCTCCGGGCTCAGCTGCTCTATTCTCTCCACAAGGTCAGTTGTAGACTATCAAGATCATCTCTCTTCTGGGGCCTCTGCCGTGTCTATGGAGCTGTCTCTAGTCCTCTGTGTTCCTCTCCTGTGTGTTTACTTCCCAGGGCTTCAGCATCCAAAACTCCAACTGTCTCCTCTGCCTTGTCATTTTCTTTCTGAGTCCCCACCTGCCAAGGGTGCAGGGATTCAACGTCCTACTGATGTGGTCCAATCAAAGCCTTCATCATAATTGAATCAAGCCAAATCCAATACAATCTAATATGCCCAGAGGAACAGACCAGTTTACAAACATAATCCAGTATCTGTTTTTGGAATTCCTAAACAATGCCAAACTGCTACAGCCCAGCCCTCCTCAGCCTGGAGGCACTGGCGGGTTGGGGGGTGGCTGTGGGGAGGCGGCCGGTGTGGCTCTGATCCTCTGGAGCATGAGCTGGTGAGGGCTCGCGTGTTGCAGCACGCTGGGCTGGACCGGCACTCGGCAGCTGCTCTGGACCAGGGCTGCAGGACAGGACGGGGGCCTTACGGGGTGGGGCGGTATTGGGGTGTTGCAGGGGACTAGAATTCAAACTGCCTGGAAAGAATCCACACACCTCAGACGAGTGGGAAGCTCCCGAACTCTGATCCCCATGGCCCTGTCATCTTAGGCCTGTAGACCACATACTGGACCGACGGGCAGCTTAGGGATCTCCCGGGAGTAATGGCTGACTGGGAGGTGGGGCCCAGCCTTCCCACTGGAGCTCTGCGCTAGAAGCTCCAGGAGAGATGGCCCAGGACGGAGCGGGGAGCCCACCAGGGCTTAGGGCCTGGGGTAGAGCAAATAGCCCCACAGGGGCTGAGCAGGAAAGGCTGGGATGCTGGAGGGGGCCCCGGAAGCAAGGCCCCGAGGCCCCAGGGAGGCAGGGTTCGAAAGGCAAGCGTGGGAGGGTCCGGTGGGGCAGGGAACACGTGTGTGGTCACAAAGCAGCAGGGGTAGGGTAGGGCAGGTCAAGAGACTTTCACAGTTGAAAGGCGATCCGTGAAAGACTTGAAGGAGGCCTCTGCGGATGTGTGTTCATCATCAACTCTACACGGTATTTCCAACTGGAGTTGGAAAAAAAAAAAAAGGCAAAAACTTTTAGGCTGTTGTTTGAACAAGGGTAGGTGCCCTGTGTGATGGGTTGGGGTTGATGAGAAGCTGAGCCCAGAATCCCTGGAGAATGAGGCTACCGAGGGCAGGCTGGGCGGATGAGCCCTTGGGGGCCCACTCTTGGAAGAGCATCACATTTTCAAGGTAGACCAGACATCCAGATTTTCATGAGCCACCCAGTGATTTTTAAAATGTTGGTGGCATGGGAAGCAGGTGTGGCTCAGTGGATAGAGCCCCCGTTTGCCATATGGGAGGCCCGGGTTCGCGTCCCGAGGCCTCCTTGTGAGAGCACGCCGGCCTGAGCGGTGCGGTGGGCTGATGCAGCAACCTTACGGCAGGAAGCGGGTGTGGCGCAATGGATAGAGCACCCGTTTACCATATGAGAGGCCCCGGGTTCGCTTCCCCGCGCCTCCTTGTGAGGGCAGGCCGGCTCGCGCGGCGCCGTGGGCAAGGGGGAGATAAGCAGACACAGAGAAGACACGCAGTGAATGGACACAGCAGCACAAGCAGCAAGGAGGGGATAAATAAATAAAATAAATAAATCTTTAAAAAAAAAATAAAATAAAAATAAAATAAAATGTTGGTGGCTATCTCAAAACATAAAAAAAGAAATAACATAAAAATTTAAAAATCATTCCGTCAACACTATGTGTGCATGGGTCACTTTTAGTCTGACCTAAAATCCTGCCTAAATTCAGAGTCAGAAAGCAAACTAGTATTTTATGAAGCCAACATCACCCTAATACCAAAGCCAGATAAAGATACTACAAGAAAAGAAAATTACAGGCCAATCTCTCTAATGAACATAGATGCAAAAATTCTCAACAAAATACTTGCAAATCGAATCCAACAGCATATCAAAAGACTTATACATCATGACCAAGTGGGATTTATTCCTGGTATGCAAGGCTGGTTCAACATAAGAAAATCAAACAATGTAATACACCACTTTAACAAATTGAAGGGAAAAAAACACATGATCATATCAATAGATGCAGAAAAGGCATTCGACAAAATCCAACATCCTTTTTTGATAAAAATACTTCAAAAGATAGGAATAGAAGGAAAATTCCTCAATATGATAAAAGGCATATATGAAAAACTGTCAGCCAACATCATACTCAATGGGGAAAGGTTGAAAGCTTTCCCTCCATGATTGGGAACAAGACAAAGATGCCCACTGTCACCACTGTTATTCAATATTGTACTAGAAGTTCTAGCTAGGGCAATTAGACAATACAAAAAAATTAAAGGCATCCAAATAGGAAAAGAGGAAGTAAAACTCTCACTATTTGCGGATGACATGATCCTGTACTTAGAAAACCCTGAAGTATCCACAACAAAGCTACTTAAGCTAATAAATAAGTTCAGCAAAGTGGCAGGATACAAGATCAACATGCAAAAATCAGTAATGTTTTTGTACACTAGTACTGAACAACCTGAGGAGGAAATCAGGAGGAAAATTCCATTTTCAATAGCAACAAAAAGACTCAAATACCTAGGAGTTAATTTAACCAAAGAAGTACAGGACCTATATGCAGAAAA
>JAQZBX010061260.1:0-17126 GCA_029593785.1 Cabassous unicinctus
AATTCTGAGGTAACGATTGTTTTTTAAAATACCTATAGGAATTTTAATCCATACCAAGCATCTGGTAGTTACTAGTATAAAAACATGACTCCTGGACAATTTGTCTATTATTGTCTTAAAATACGGTTGTTTCACATTTACAGGTAAACTATGCCTCCTCCCTCAGCCACCTAACACCCCCGCATATACCTTAAACTTAGTACACGCGGGGTTTCTGGCTCGCGTAGGTCTTGCCTTCTGACTCGTAGCCCTGCTTCTTGCTCTCCCACTCCTGGGCTGGCTTGCCTTTCTGGAATAAAGACTGCATCCTTTTTCTGGCAGTGGCTTTACCTCCCCTCTTGTTGTCCCCCAGTTTCCTCCTTGGTAGTGCCTCTGCCCTTGGACCACATCACCAGGCTGCTCAAAAAAGGGACCAAGCATTTCCAGTGAGACACACGTCCCTGAGGACAGGGTCGAGGTGGCACCCCATGCCTCTTCTTTGTCTCCTACAATGCCTGCAGCAGAGCCGAATACATGCTCTTCACTGAACAAAGGCTGGCAAATTTCATTTGCAAAATATTCAGTAGAAGGAGCAGCGTGCATGCCAGTGGGTGTCAGAAATGAGGCTCAGCCAAGGGTAACAGTGGGTTTGCATGCAGAAGGTGCTCAGTAAACATCTGTTGAATAAGATAAGGAGACCCAGGGAAAAGGAATAAATAGTGGACTCCCCAGCTGGAAAAGTGGGAAGTGCAGAACTGAAAGAGAGAAACAGTTATTGAGGATGAAAAATGTTTACTCTAGGAGAAGCTTTCTCCTGTAAATATTGGCCTCTGCAGCACAGTACAGTACTTAGGAGTTACTCCTCTCCTTGAACTCAGCCCTACATGCAAAAGGTGCTCCCAGGGAGTGGGTGTAGCTCAGTGGTTGAGCACCTGCTTCACATGTACAAGATCCTGGGTTCAATCCCTGGTGCCTCAAAAAAAAAAAAAAAAAAAGTGTTTCCAGTTGCTAAAGAGAGGCATAGAGAAGGTACCACGGCTGACCTCCATTCCCGGATCTACAGTGTGACCACTGCCCGCCCCACTTTCCCCTCGCCTGTGACCACATATTCCCAAAGAGAAGCTTTTGAAACAACTGAATGCAAGCCAACTGAAAAGTCATTTTGCTTGAACTCAGTTATGTGTAGGCTTTGGAAGACTCCTAGTCAAAGAGTGGGTGATTCATCTGCTTATCACACTGAGGCACATAGGGATAGGGGAATAGTCTCTCAAGGTCAGAAGGACACATAGGGCAGTGAATAATCCCACTCCCAATGGCCGGGGTTATTCTGAGAAGCCAGGTGCCCTTTGACCTACTGCCTACATTCCCTACCCAAGTATTCCAATTTCAAATCTGCCCTTTACCCATTTGTGCATGCATAGCACATATTGACCTCGCCCATCAATGCCAAGTTCATGGTTTTGTTCATTCTTATAACATTTATTAAGTGCTTTCTGTGTGCCTAGCAGAGTGTTAACATTTTCTCATATATCATTTAATCTACATGGTGACTCTATAAGATGACTATTGTTAGCCCTATTTTACTAATGAAGAAATTTAAACACAGAGAAGTTAAGTCAGTTACCCAAGGTTGCTCAGCTAATAAGTAGCAGAGTTAAGTTCAAATGCCTATTTTCTGATGCTAAGACTTGTGATCTTTTTTGTTTCTGTGACCTTTTTATTGTACCATACTTGCCTTTCTGTATATTACTGCTTATGGACTCCCCATGGTAGAGAAGGCTTCTATGATTTATGCATTACATTTAACTCATTAACCCATCTGTAATTGATTTTAGTCTTTGGAGTATATATGGAACTTTACTGCTTCCTTTTTTCCCCAGTTATCCTTTTGTCCTGGAAACATTTCCAGGGTGGTACCTCTTTCAACATCTACGGAAGGTGATTTTCATGCTCTCAACGTCCTCCCCCGCTTGTATGAGTCGCTGTTCCCTTCTGGTCCTCGCAGTCCAGAGGCCAGGGTTGCAGCCTGGGGCGGTGACCCCTCTGAGAGTGCCGTGGAGTAGAAAGGCTTTGCTGGGGTTTTGCTTCTTCAGTTCTAAGTGAAAATGGAGCCTGTGGTTATACACAGCCCTCACCCTCCTAGGAAAGAGAAGCGTTCCCAGGGAGTCCAGGCTGAAGAGGATGCAGGTGGGATGTTTGGTTCTTTGGTCCAATCAATAGTGACTTAAATCTGGGAAGCTGTGGCTCTCCCCTGGCCCCACCAGAGGCCTGGAATCTAGTGGGTTTGGAATATGTGCAGTTTGGGCTGAAAACTCCAAAGCGTCCAGTAAAAACAAGAGCTTACAATGGGGGACATTGACATGAATTAGTGCTCCGTTTAAGACAGCTGAGAGAATTCCCCTTTCTTCTAACACCCAGGAAAGGTGATGACATATTTGGACTCACATTGAAGTCATGAAAACAGAGATTTTTTGCAGAGGACAAAAGCATATTATTTGGTGTCGTTCTCCAGCTACAAACGCTAACAATTCATACAAAGGGAACTTCGGAAGTCTGCACAAGCAGTGAGAGAGCGCGCTCTTGGAAGCACAGAGCTTTGGGTCTTTCTCAACATTCACACCAGAAGTCTCTGAAGGCCAGTTCATTCTTCTACGTTGTCTGCCTGTTGCGCATTAAGTCTGAAAAACCTTCTCCTGACACATGCATTCACCTTGGTGCTCTTGCTCATGGAAAAGCCTGTTTTAAGGCGCCTTGGCATTGGAATCTGATTCCTCCTGGAAACTGTAGGATAGGACTGGCCATTGACGCACATTAATCGCAACCACCCCGCAGGTGGACATATGCCCCCAGGGGCCTCGCACCCCATGTGCAACTGTTCTCGCATGTGTGCAGCAATCCTACAAAGTTACTTGCCACCCCGCAGCGCCCCGGGCTCCCCACCCTGCCGCCAGGATCCCTTGGCTTGTTTGCATATGTTAGCTGCTCAGGCTCCTGTTTAGCATTTGCTTTTCTTGGCATTTCAAAGCAATATGTCCATTTTTATTATACCCTGGACAGACCAAACCCTAGTGCCAGCAGGCCGCAATGAACCACTTACAATTTATAGAAGAAATTCGGATTATATTTTCCACGGAGCCTAGACGTTTCATCACCTGGTAAAATAGTCTAGGCAAGACAGTGGGCTTCTACTGCGCTTCTGTGACCTTCAGGATCGCTTTGGACATTGGAACTGCTCTCTCTCCCTCTCCACGTGCACATACACACACACACAGTTAATTAAAGTGAACTCTGGTACAGGCTCCTGCTAACTTTCTTAACATAGCTACAAACCTAGCGGCTCGACTTTTTAGGATTGAAAACCGCTGTTATCTCTAAACAGTTAAGAAAGCCTCAGAGTGCCAATCGTTTCAATTCTGTCTGTAGAAGACACAGCCCTAAGCTTGGCCACTCACAGTTCTTTGTTGACTGATAGACAATTTTTCCTGCAGACCAGAGACTTTGAGGGACCGTTGGGCTCAGCTGTACATGTGTCTTCTCTCTAAAATATCTCACCTCCTTACAAATTCCATCAGAGCTCCTATTGTCCAGTCGTCCAACAGCCAACAATGGGCACCTTCAGGAAAACCATGAGGTGATCAGTTCTGTGCCTAAGGCTATGGGGCCACAAAAGGAGCATGAGACAATGTCCCTGCTCATAAGAGGACGGCTCTAGCTGAGAAGGAAGACGTCAACACACCTAGAGCAATCAGCACACACTTTATTTTCCACTGATATTAATAATTATAAGTTTAGTTAACATTTTCCAAATTTACTTGATTTGGGATATCTAATAAATCTCAAGGAGGAGAGGAAATTATGCTAACTGGGGTGTGGTGGTTTGGAGCTGTATGTTCCCCAGAGGAAAATATTCATAAACGTGATCCATTCCTGGGTTGTGGACCCATAGTACGGAGGACCTTCAGATGAGACTACCTCAGTAAAGGTGAGGCCCAGCTTGAGTCTTAATCCTATTACTGGAGTCTTATAAGCAGAATGTAACTTAGAGAGAGAAAGCCCAGGAAGCAAGAAGCTGCCTGACAAGTGCCTTGCCTCGTGGCCGAGGAGCCAAGGTCCAAGAATCGCCGGCCGGCAGCCCCAGAACGCCAGACTTCAGGAAGAAAGCATCGCCTTGATGAAGCCTTTAGCCTTTCTTCTAACCTCAAAACTGAGCTAATGAATTCCCCTTGGCTACATCAGCCCATGGCACGGCATTTGAATGAGCAGCCCAGGAAACTAAAACATAGGGGTACCGAAGGGATTCCTGGGATCCTAGTAATGTGCTCGTTTGTAATGTTGATAGGCAGTACTTGGATATTTGCTCTCTAACAAGTTGTTAAAATGTACATTTATGCATTTTCCTGTGGGTACATTTTCGTGGGTATGCATTTTGCTTCTCAATTAAAACACTATTATTTAGAAAAAATATAAGGAATATTATGAAAAATACTGAATTACATAAGTTATAAACCACGCATCTGACACGCGAATATCTACAGAAGCCAGGCACGTGACCTAATTGTGTAAAGCTACTGGATTGAAACAATAAAAATAGCTTGGTGTGTGGAAAGCTGGAGAGTAAGTATTGTCCACAGGTATCTGAACTCAAAATTTTAACGAGCCACTTCTGCAGGCTGCCAGAGGTGCATGGGCTGCCTCTTGAGCACCCGCTGTCCCAGGACTGTCGAGAGAGAAGGGAGCCATCGAGGAAGGTTTCTGAGGAGCCAGCAAGCCTAGAGCTGTGTCTGAGCATGGGTAGGATTTGCCAGGAGTCAGGAACAAGGAAGAGCCCGGGAGGGGTTCCGAGGTCCCTGAGAGCTGGTTAAGAGCCCTGGAGGCTGTGCTGAGTGCTCCTGGGCATGGGAGGGAAGGCAGGTAGAATGCACAGGGCAGGGAGCTGCAGCCGTGAGGCCCAGGGGTGTTCATGCCCTTGTGCAACCCCTTCCCCTTGAGGGTGGGCTGGACTAGCAGCCTGCTTCTAACAAACAGAACATGGCAAAAAGTCATGGGAGGTCGCTCTCACGCTTCGCTTATAAAAGGCTGCGACTTCCTTCCTGACAGCACCTTTGCTGGCTCTTCCCGTGAGCTTGCTCTGATGATGCCATCATGCCGTGTGGGAAGGAGCAGGTAGCTGGGAACCGAGGGAAGCTTCTGGCCCCCTATCAGTGAGTAACTGGGTTCGCTCACTGCAGCAGCTGAATCCCACCAGCCCCGGCACAGGTGAGCCTGGACGCACGTCCTTTCCCAGGCAAGCCTTCAGATGAAGGGACATCCCCAGAAGACGCCTCGACTGCAGCCTTTAGGAGACTCTAAGCTGAGCATCCAGCTACACTGTGCGCAGATTCCTGACCTGCAGAAACAGTGAGATCATACGTTGTTATTCTAAGCTCTACATTTTGGCATAATCTCTTTTTTGTTGTTGTTGTCGCAACAATAGATGGGAGACCAGATTTAGGAGTGCCTTCCAGAGAAATTGGGCAAGAAAGAACACATTTCAGTTCTCCAGCAGCCTGTGGCTTGAAAGAAGGAGCACTTTGGAAAGATGAGGCTGATAGTGTTGTATGAAGTTCAGAAACACAAGCCTGTGAACCTCGCATCTGAAGCTCCTACGGTACCCCTAACACAAGTGTCCCGGGCCCTGTTGGATGCTCTACCTGAGGATGACAAGGTTCAAGTCTCCCTGGTTATCCTCTCAGTTATAAAATTAGTTATATCTCAGCTCTCAGGCCATAGAAGATAATTTTGAGGGTTTGGAAACATACAACAGAACTGTTCAAAAGATGCAGGTTATCTTACACATAGATGCATTGGTATCAAAAAAAGAGAAATCCACATCCAGAACTATGCTATTTAAGCTCAGAAGATGAGTAGGCTCCACTCAAGCTGGCAATCATCTTGCTGCCATAAGAAATGTACCTGATTTTACTAGGGAATCGCTGATCAGGGCCATGAGTGGTTTGCTTGGGAGGCCTGCACTCTTCTGGGCCATCTGGAACAGGGCAGTGGCCATCCTTATCAAATTTCCATTGTTAAAACCATAGTGGTAAAAATACAACCCTAATTTGATTTGAAGGGAAACATTTTCAACCCTCAAGAGAATGACTGGTTGTAGGTTCTGGTTCTCTTTCAGGGAGACCTTCTATGCCATGGAGGTTGCTTCCTTTTCAAAGAAGAGAGGAGTCAGGGCTGGTTGGGTGTGTGGTAAGAGGTTTGCGCACCACCTCACCACAAAGGATTTATTTTTCTGAGCAGAGTGAAAAATCAAAGGATACCAGGATATGCTTGCCAAAGAAAGCTTAGAAATCCAAACGAGAGGTCAGACATATATGAGTGCTCTAATCCACAGGTTGTCTCTCAATCCAATAGAAAGAGAGAGGCAGAGCAGTAAATGTTCACACGGCCGACCTTGGGCTTGTTAAATTAGCCCCGGGAATTAGCAGTTTAATAGAGGGCAGTTAGTTTTGTTACTCCTGTCCACAACATTCTCCCTCCCTTTGTTTTCTCAGATTTATCAACTGGTCTATGTTGCTTCGTTTTTCCAAACAAGAGTTGGTACATAAATTAGCATTTGCAATAGCGTTGAATGGACCAGACTTCAGATGGCAATGAGAGTGTGTGTGCATGCACACACAGGCACTGACAGCTTTTCTGTGGGAAAGTATGAAGGTGTGTCTGGAAGGGTGAGGAAGATGTGTTTACACTGGCCGCATTAAGAGAGCTGATGCGGTGGCTTTTTGGCTCCAGCAAAGTTTGATGTTAATTTTGGGGCAAGAAATACATCTTTGGGGATACTAAGAAAACAGTAAGATGGTCACAGAAAGAATGAACTCTTCCATTGCTTTGGAAGCTTCTCCGAGTGGTGGCCTAATATGGCACATCCCAGGATGGGAGGTGGGTGAGGAAATCCTTCCCTCCCTCATCGTGGAGAGAAGCCATGTGCTGAGTCACGGACGTAAGGAGGCCTCGCAGTGGCCATGTGCAGTGACATCCAGCATTTATTCTCTCTCTCTCTTATGTGGAAACCATTCAGCTTTAGGCTGGGAAAGCCAACTGGACAGAAGAGCAGTAGGGAAAAAGTTGGTGACAGGCTATGATGTAAATAGACTTGTTGAAAAATCACTTTGTCTTAGTGTTAAAGCTTTGTTGGTTCTAGTATTGTTGAGATTTTTGTAAGTCCAGTGTGCAACCAAGAAGGAGCTCTGCCTGGAATCTTTTCCTCGCAATAGCTACTAAGGGACTGCTCAACGTAAATTAAGGATAAAGAAAACCATAGCTTCAAGGACAGCTGGTAGAAGGGATTAAACCAAAGCAAAACAAAACTTCCCACCCTTATTCCTCAATGGTGGCTTCACACAGATCAAGGTCATCACATCATTCTGTTTTGCTTATTTGCCTTTTTTCCTGAGAGACTTGTAAGGGTAAGATCAGCCCACCAGCAGGGATAAATGTGAGTCTTTGTTTTGAGACATTCCAAGTGTTTCCTTATAGGTTAGTTGTTGAGTGAGGGATAGGGGGTGGGAGCAGTGGTCACACACACACAAAAAGACCCACAAATATCTATATTAATTCCTGCAAAATCCCTGGGACATCTGACAAGCGTTCGGAATCTACTTATCTGACAATAAAACATCCATCGTAGTTAAGCGCATTTCAGAGAACCAGGATTAAATCATAGAGGTCCTGAAATTAGTTGAATATCTGTGAAAAATGCACCCAGTTACAACTGTTTGTTTGCATCTTCATGAAATTTTATATTTATTTTGTTATGCTTTTCCTAATATAATAGTTAAAACAAAAAGAGGTCCATGGCAGATCATATTCAATTCATTGGCCAGAAGGAGGGGAAGATGCCAAAAAACAAGCAACAACACTGCTGAGAAATCAAACCTACCACCCATCGTGAGGGCCCTTACCCTCAGCCCCTTACCCTCAGCCCGGGACTTGTGGAGCACTTTAATAGCGCTGTGATTTCACCTACTAGTCACAAAACACAATGGAAAAATGTTGCATTTCACAGATGGGAAAACTCAGGTTTGGCCAAGGGAAGTGGTTTACTGGAGGATTCCGGCTGGTGAGTGCAGCACGAGGTAAGAGCCAGGCTCTCTGGCCACAGAGCAGGAGGGTCGAGCCTTGGAGTTATGCACCGAGGCTCAGAGATTCTCAGTCTTTGACATTTTAACAAATTAAATATATTATACGTGATAGGGCCAGATTGTAGGGATAAGAGTTCACTGCTTCACTCCAACTGATCTGTAGGGGAGAAGTGTCTGGAACTGATTCCCAATGAAGGTGCATCTAAAGCCATAAATGTGAAACTGCCCCCCACTGTCCCATTAGCAGAGATACCCTGTAGGGCAGTGGTTTCTAAATTCCAGAGCACGGAGCAGCGCCGCTGTATGATGACGTTTTCAGTAGTGGGCAGGGAAGTAAGAAAAACAAGGACGATGAATTCTACATATAAAAGAGCGTAAGATTGTCATTCCTTTAATCTGAACTTACATTCTTCCTGTGGTTTGGGGTAGAAAACCATCCTTTTTTTATATATGGAATAATGGGGATAGAGGTTTTAAATGTCCACATTATTAAAATTAACACTTGCCTGTTTTTGAATACTTATGTATGCTCCTCACGCAATTTCCCTTTTAAACTGGTTCATGAAAACCAACAGTCTTAGTACCACTGACTCACAGAGCATGTTTCTCTAAATAACAAGAGTTAGACCCTATGGTAGACGGCAAAAATGGCAAAAATTCTCCATCGCCCTCTGAACCATGTCACTGTGACTGTTCAACTCCTTCTATCAAGAAGCAAAGTATTTTTCCACCCCCTTGAATCTGGCTGGTCTTGTGACTTGGCAACACAATGTGATGGTAACAATGGAATGCCACGTCCAAGTCTAACCCCCCAAACCTTACCCCAACCCCCAGAAGCAGAGCTACTTAGCACCCGTCTGAGCGAGGCCAGGCAAGACTGGCAGGACAGCCTGGTGCAGTCCTGCCCAAACAGCCAACCCAGGGAATGATGAGCTGAAGACATGGCCACTGTTTTCAGCCTCTAAGTCTTGGGGCCGTTTGTTACACAGGAACATCTAACTGATATAGGAACATCTATAAGCATCAGATAGAAATTGGAACAGATATTAAAGGCCTCGTCACTCATCAAAGCTCTGACATGAATCTTGGGATCATCCTTTTTTAATCTTGTTTTAGAGTTAAAGAAATTTAGGTACATAACTGTGAGAGAATTTTGCGAGCTCACAGGACTACACATTGACAGAAATGAGTCTAGAAACCAAGTACGATCAAACTATTTCTCAATGAGCCGTGTGTACACCAAAATTACCTGTGTTTACCTATCTCATCTGCTGCCTTTCCAAACACCACAAGAAAGAAAATTTGGTTTACAGGTGTTATTGCTCTGGGTTATTGTAAATTATTCTTATAGAAATAAGACTTCTAGATCTTTCTTTCTAAGCATGCTATTGTGTACATGAAAATCATGCTTTTCCATGGTCATTAAATGCATTCTGTGGATTCAAGAATCCACATGAAAATCAAGGCAGGCACATTGCAACTTCTATTGTGATATTTATCACGTGACGGCAGAGCTCCATAAAACTCTGGAGGGGTTACCTTCCCTAAACGGCGCCCTTCCTTTCACTCACCAGCCACTTCTTATTGCAAACATCTGCTTGGAAACGAAAAAGCATTTTCTATTTCCGAGGGACGTTGTTGGCTCTTAAAGTACTTTTCTCATTTTATTTAACCAATATTTAAGTTTAATCAAATTTCTAATTTCAAAAATGAACCAACCTTGCATTTTGAATTGCTGGCTTATGAGACTCAGGCATTTAAAAGAGTATAAAAGGAATTAAATTCCAGAGCAAAAAGCAAACAGGCGAAACTGAAGCACGTGGGTCCTATTGCCGCAGCTTACCCCTGTGATGTTTCCGTCACCCCCTGACCAGCTGGCTTCTGCCCACGCAGTGGCTCTAAGTGGACGGACGGACTCAGCGGGGAAGAAGGTTTCCTTGTGTTCTTAGGCAAAGCTCATTCCAAAAAACCTAGAGAAAGTGCATCAGCACCAAGGTAAGGGAGGAAAACAAGCATCAAATAAACTGTATCCGCACTCTTTGCTATGAAATGATGTAGGCTTACACTTTTTTTGGAGGGGAGAATGATGAACCCAAAAAGCATACCATATTTTTACTTACTAATGTGCACTTGTAAAATGCATGGCATGCTGTTTTACAGGCAGTAGCATATAAAATACCTTTTCCAGATGTGGATTCATAATTCTCCAAAGACTATAATAGTTATCATAAGATTTATGGAGGATAATTTATTAATCACATTTTTTTTCTTTTAGAGATCTGTTTAGTAAGATGAAAGAGAACCTTAAAATGTCATTTTAACCAAATGTAGATGGCATAATATCAAGTTACTCCTTTTGTTCAAATTATTTTAATGACTTTATTTGTTTTATTGCCTCCACAAGTCAGTACCAACTTGGTGGTAATGAACTATTCAGGAAATCTCTTAAGATTTTTAAAGTAAAATAGCATGGAGCTATTTTAAAAAGTAAATGAACTGAACTGTGTGAGTTGATTAGTGTTAGTTTATTTGAGGGACACATGAGCTACTGAAGCTTTTTTTTTTATAAGATTTGCAGGAGACAAATCTTGTGAAAACTGTAGCTCACTGAATATGCATGCGGCTTCCTCAACGGAGACTTCAAAGCATGTGTGTCTGAAGTGCTACAAGTCACACATTGTTAAATAAAATACACATTTCAAACATGTTTCCCTTTAATCTGGCTTAGATTATAAAACACAGCTGTGCGGCATCCATACTGCCTACCCAGGTCATGTGATGAGTTTTAAAAAAATCCAAACGGCTCTCATTTGGTCATCACTTGATTCCAAGTGAATTTTGCCTGAAGTGTGATACTGCCAAAGCAAAAGGGTCGCCCTGCCCTTCCGGGGACTTGCCAGCCCTGAGATTACCGCCCTCTCACACTCCATCCCTTCCTTTGCATCCCCCCACCCGAGGTCCGCCCTCTGCGCCCCTCACTCAGACTCTTGCAACAGTTGTCAAAAGCTCCTCACTTCCACTGCAGGAATGATAGCACGTGGCAGAGTTGTTGCAAGGTTAAAATAGAATGGCGCTTGAATATGGTCTACAGCCTGGCTCACAGGTAGTATTTAATAAACAGGAGATATTATAATTATCGTGTGTACGAATGTGTAAAGGGTTCACTTTAATTTTGAAAGGACAAGGCAGTCAAGTAGTGTGTAGTAATATATTTGAAGAGAAAAGGTATAAAATTATTAGTAACCAGAAACAGAAATATATTGAGTACCTACAAAGCATAATCCACTGTTTTAGGCTTTACAAGGGACACTAAAATATGTAAAAGGGACTCTACATTCCCAAGAGTTTATAGTCTACAATGAAGGTGTGATACAAGTGTTGAAAATTTCAGCAGTTAGAGGTGATATGAGACCACAATTCCAGACACACGCCTGGGCCGTACAGGTCCATGTCCACGTGAAAGGTGTGGACAGTGACCTCTGACAGTTAAGAAAAGGTTGAGGATGGATGACAGGAGGTGTCATGCAAGGTTGGCCTGGGTGGGCCAGAAGGAGGTGGAGAGTCCAGGAGAAGGAAACCCAAGAGCATCTGATGTTCAAATCAACCAAGAAACGGAGTTGAGAAATTGAGAACCGGTCGCTAGGGTCTCTCCTCTCTGAAACTCTGAGAGAAGGCCACGGTTGATATCAGCATCTGGCCCAAAAGGAGAAGATGTTCTGCCTCTGAGGAAGATGTGCACCCATGGGACCCTCAGAGATGGCCCTGGCCATGACTGTATTTCAAAAGAAAAGGAAACCGCCTCTGGGGGAGACTGCACAGGCAGCCCACACCTCGCAGGTGCTTCCAAGACAACTCTTTGTGCATCCCTACAAGTCCTGTCTTCATGCAACTATCAAGAGCTCTGCAGGGACTGGGATGATTTTCTCTCCCTCTCCCCAAGATCCAGCAAAGAGTCACTGGTCGGTGAATGTCTGCTAAAGGGCCTACTGTTGGCTGAAGAGCTAGTAGTGGCAGCAGTTGTCTCACAGAGGGTGTTTACAAGATTCTCTTCTAGCATGTGAAAAACAGAAAAGAAAGAGAGAAGAAAGGCCATCTAAAAGCCTACTTGGGAGCCTGAATTGCAACACTACCCCATGCCTCCTTCTCTAGGCTGCGATCCCAACCTGAAAACACTCTCTCCAGGGAGGTCAAGCGGCCACACGTACTATTGCTCAGCATCAGACCAACTCCATTGGCTCCGCTCTCCACCAGAGCAAGGACAGGCAGGACTCAGGCATGCTCAAGAGGCACAGACCCTCACACCCAGAAGCCTCACGTCCTGAGTCTGCAGAGGCCCGAGCTCTGCCAAAGCCTTGCAGCCCACAAGGAGGAAGTAAAGCAGCTTCCTGGGATGCTGGGGAAATATGCTCTCCTGCTGGGTCACCTGCCACCAATCTGGAAAGAAAGTGAATGTTCTGTCCACTTGAAACAACAGACCTTCCCTCACCCCTATGGGGACCCTCGCCACAGGTCTGGGCTACTCGCCTGGAAGGCACTGTCCAATGCCGAGTGGCTGGGGGGGTGGTTCCCCTGCATGAACCCAAATCTCTCGCAAGCCGTGGCTTCACGCTCCTTAAGAAATGCTTCCTCTCTGAGACTGTGAACACAAACACGAGGGTGACAGAAGTGGTAACAGGAGCCATGTGGGTAGCAGTAAAGAAAGTCTCATAAGATAAGTCACGATTACACCCACGTTTCAGTAAGCCCAGTCCCAGGACCAAACCCCATGGCTCGGACACCACGTATTGTAGAAGTCCAGATGGACACCAAGGCTTGGCTAGATCTTCCTGAGGAGCGGCCATGGGAGTCTTCTCTGGAGTGAAATGGTCAAGGAGGAGACCCGTGGGACAGGTCCCGTGGGCCTCGCGTGGCCAGCGGCTGGGTCAGCCCTGGACAGTGGCTGCAGGTAGGCCCTGAGGGAAGGGCAGCCTGTAGACTCACCTTGCGTGTTCCGGCTTCTCGGGGAGGCGACAGCTCCCACACATCGCACTTCATTTCTCTCGGCAGTACCCTTAGCGCTTTATGTCAATTCACTGAACCTCCCGACGACTCTAGAAGGTATGCAGTGTTATAATCCCTAGTTTTACAAGTTGAAGCCTTAGGAACGTGGACAGGGCGCTGGTAGCAAAGTTGGAGCCTAGAAGTGTCTTTTTATCTTCTAGTGGGCAAATGTTTTCCAGGGCCCAGACTATACTAAAAAAAGCCGATTCTCCGCTCATCTCCTTCAAAATCTAGACACGCTATAACATTTGCGCGAACAGGTGGCATTTTACTTGTTAGTCTGCAAATACTACGAGTGTAGATGTTCTATTCTCTTCACAGTTTAAAGTACAAAAGTCAGAGCAAAGGTGGGAGCTCGCAGGCATAAATTTACCATCTGTGATGAAATGTAATCAGAGCCGAGGAGTTTCCACTTTGAAGTCTCCCTGAATCTGCGTGGGTTACGGGTCTGAACGCACCACCGGCTTTGACAGGCGGCTTTACTTTTCATTTCAAAGCTGGAGAGACCACAGCAAGGAAACCAAGGCAGCCCTGGCGCCGCGGCCCTCCGCCGCTTCCCGCCATCTGCTGGCAGAGGCACTTTCCGAAGTTCGGGTCATAGGCTCAGAAGAGCAAAGGCAGGGGGCTTCGGCCATCTGGGACCTGGCCCCTCCGGTCTGCTGGGAGAGCAGCCTTCCTCCTGGACTGGCCACGGGCGTGCTCCACAGCAGAGCAGTGCTCCTGGGCTTGGGCCTCTCCCAGGCTATGGCAGCAGGTGGAAGGGAGCTCAGCCAGAGGAGCGGCACGTGACTCCTGGTGGACTGGCAGCACCTCCAAAGGCCGAAGCCCAGGCACCCCTCAAAATCATCCAGCTCATAGACTGCTGGTTAGAAACTGAGCCTGTCCAGCCGGTGCCTTTACCACGCTGAGCAAGGCAGGGCCTAAAGCCTAAGCATGGCCAAGATTGCACTCTGGGTATGCTGTCACTGCCAAGTGACTTAAATGCCACTGTGAAAATGCAGCAGGTGGCACAGCAGAGCCTGACGTTTCACCTGATGCAAAACCAGACGAGTGCAAGCGTGTCATAGCCTGCCCGGGTGCTCCAGCAGGAGGTTCTGAAGAAGGCCTTGGAAAGGACCAGTGCCGACCTCCACACCCCCAGCCATGGGGGACGGAGCCCCATGCACGCGGTCAGGGCAGGCGCTTAGCCTTGCAGGGAGAAGGCATTACACATGCCCTGGCAAGGGGACAGCAGGTGGTCTTCTAGCCCAGACCCCCCTGGGCCAGTGCTGGAAGATACAGGAGAGGGCCTTAAAGAGTGGACCATCCACATAGTGGCATCGCCAGAGCTCCCGAAAGCGCCTGAGGCCAAAGCAAGGCAACCTGCAGCCTCACGACAGCAGGCAGAGCCAGAGTGTCCTGGACTGAGTGCCGGAGGGGAAGGATTTGCCTTCATATAATTTTTAAAAAATAAATAACATTTACATTTTTAATTAGATAACTTGAAGGCTTACAGAAAAATCGTGCATAAAATACAGAGTTCCCATATACCACCCAATTATTAATACATTGCATTATGTGGTACATTTGTCACAATTCACGAGAGAACATTTTTATAATAGTATTATGAACTATAGTCCACTAGGTGTTTTTTTCTGTCCACAAAATAAAACATGCACATTTCAGAAAAATTAGAGAAAATTGAGAAGTGGCAAGTGGAAAACAAAAATCAGCCATAATCCCAATACTTGGCATTTTGATGTTTACCCTCCAAGTCTTAAAAAATATGTATATGAATATGCTTTTTAAAAAGAAAAGGAAATATTGCATTGGAGCATGCCTTTTACTTAGCAACAAGGTAAGAAATCTTTCCCCCTGGCTCTATATTCTTCTGCAACATGGCTCTAGTGGCTGCCTGATATTCCACTTCAATTTACTTACATTTCCTGTTGACCATTTGATTGAGTTAGGGTTTCTCATTATAAAATAACACTGGAGTGAACACTCTGTGTGCACAACTTTATGCACATCTCGGATTATATCCCTAGCATAAATTTTTAAGATGCAGCCATGGGAACAAATGCTTTGTGTATCGAATTTTCAACATTTTGGGGACATATCGTCATTTTGAAGTGATGTTGAAGAATTCATTGGGGATTATTGAACTGATGCCCTCGGCTTCTTGGAGACTGGGAACGAGCTTCTCAAATCCTGATGGTAGCACTGGGGTCCAGGTGCTGCCCTGAAATGATGTGAATTAACCTGATTTCATCTCTCAGGGAAGTTGCTTACCATGCAATTGATCTTCACGAGTGCGCTCCACCCCTCGGCAGCATGCGAAGTGGCTCAGAGGGTGGGTGGCAGGCCGGGCAGCCCGGGCTCCCAGCTCTGCTCCACTTACTGCTTGCAGCCGTGGGCAAGTTACTAGTGTCTCTCGGTTTCCATGTGGCCTTGTCATTGCTGTGACTACCTGTGCACCACAGCCATCCCCAGCCCCACTGCAGAGTGACAGCTTATGGGGATATTCTGCTTTTATGGTTGAGTTAAAAGATATGAGAGACATTGACAGCATCCAGAATTGCTGCATTTCAGTGAGTAAGGCAGTCGGTATCAAGAGGCACGGGGATCAGAGAAAATACTTTTTTTTTTGCATTTACTTTTAAAATTTTTTTTATTTTTAAAAGAAGCATTAGATTACATAAATGTTACATCAAAAATATAGGGGATTCTCATATACCCTATCCCTCTCCCTCCCACACTTTCCCACATTAACAGCATCCCTCATTGGTGTGGTACATTTGTTACAATAGATGAATACACATTGAAGCGTTGTGCTAGCCAAGGACTACAGTTGACATTATAGTTTACACTCTGCCCCGCACAATTTTACAGGTTTTGATAAAATGTATAATGGCCTGTATCCATCATTGCAATGTCATGCAGGACAAGTTCAATGTCCCCAAAATGCCCCATGTTACACCTGTTCTTCCCTCCCCCTCCCCTCAGAGCCTCTGGTGGCCGCTGCCTTTATATCAGTGATACAAGTTCTTCCATTGCTAGGATAAGAAGAAGTCTACTTTAGTCCATAGCTGCTTTCCTCACTTATGTTTGCTCATTCCTCAGTCTTGAGGATTTGGGGATGCTGATGCCCACCCTGTCTCTGATTGAGAGAGGCTTAGATCCCAGGGGGCGGATGGATGGGACAGACTCTCCCTGCTTCCATAGGAAGTACTTTAAAAGTCCTCTAGCCTCACTCTCCCATTCCGTTTTGCAGCTGATTTTGAGTCCCGGTACCCCAGCTCTCGGTGACGGCCTCGCTCTCCAGTGTTAGAAGGCACACTGAACAGCAGAGGGATACAGGGGAGGTAACAGCATTTCTTCCAGAACTCCTGCTTGTACCTGCCAAGGGTCTTCTGAGGAACATGGGAGGGTGTGAGCTCTCCGCCAGGGTAAGAGTGAGGCACTCAGAGTCCTGCCACAGGCCTTACCCTGGGACCAAGACAGGCATGGGGAAGTGTGCTGGGGTCCCAGAAATAAAACGGGGCGTGTGAGCTGGAGAGTTACTCTTGAGTATCGATTGCTTCAGCTTTACTGGATGTTACAGGCTTGTCTGCACCGGGAATCTCCGTTAAAACAAAGTCTAGCTACACCTGGATTTTTTCGAACTTTGTGGGCAATCATAAATCCCTCTTAGGAAACATTGATATCTATGGCACCTCTCCCCAGAAACTGAATGCAAACAAAATGTTGCAAATATACAGGGTTTCATGGAAAGCCATTCTTTGATCCTAAGGTAAAGACTGATGTAAATTTAGAATGAGGATGAAATTATCAGGCAATGAGTTTGGTTCAATGCAACATTTGGGCTCTGATTTAACTTTTAAGCACTCTGACTGCTAAGGCAAAAGGGGGAAGCACATTGGGTTAATAATGGTTACTAGCTACAATACAAAGCATTTAAATCCATCTTTGGAGACACTTTGATTTCTTTTTTTTTTT
>JAQZBX010061261.1:0-17139 GCA_029593785.1 Cabassous unicinctus
TTTTTTTTTTTTTTTAAGATTTATTTATTTTATTTATTTATCCCCCCCTTGCTGCCCGTGCTGCTGTGTCCATTCGCTGCGTGTCTTCTCTGTGTCTGCTTATCTCCCCCTTGCTGTGAGGTCTTGCCGCATCAGCCCATGGCGCTGCGCGAGCCGGCCTGCCCTCACAAGGAGGCACCGGGAAGCAAACCCGGGGCCTCTCATATGGTAAATGGGGGCTCTATCCACTGAGCCACACCCACTTCCCTAAAGCATTTGAGATCCTTTAAAATTTGGTCCCAGGGGAGGGGATGTGGCTCAAGCTGTTGAGCACCTGCTTCCCACATGGGAGGTCCCTGGTGCCTCCTAAAAACAAGTAATCAAACAAATAAAAAACCCAATTCAGGGGAACTGATGTGACTCAGTGGTGAGCAACCAGCTTCCTACATATGAGGTCCTGGGTTCAATCTCCGGCCCTTGTACCTCAAAAAAAGAATTGGTCCCCTGTCCTGCTGCTCCCCACCTCTCCTCTTGCCACCTTTTCTATTTCTAGTCTCACCAAACCTTTTCCAGCCCTAAAGACATCAAATTTTTCCAAGTCCCATTCCTAACTTTGTCCAGAATGGCCTTTCTCTGTCTATTAAGCTCATATGCACCTGCTCAGTTTTATTAGTTTGCTCTTTAAAGCTCCTATAAGCACTTTATTCATTTCCACAGTCTGGTATGCACTTGACTGGGAACTCCTTGAGAATGGTGCCTGTTTCCCAGCTTTTAGCAGGAAAACACAGGGTGCTCAGTAAAGGTTTTCTGATTGATTACGAAAGTTGAACACACAGTTTCATCCTTCCCATCACCTTACCCAAATTCTGTGGCCAAAAGCAGCCACCATTCCTCCTGTTCTGATTTAGACATTGTCTGAAGACAACCTTTCAATCCTGCTTGTTCTGTCTCATTTTCTTTCAATGATTTTTAAATCTGAGGAGAAAAAAAAAATTTGAGGTGAAGGAGTGATGGTTAAATTTTTTTTAAGGTTCAATATCCTCTTTAATAACACACCAAGAATTTATTGCAAGTCGTGTCTTCATGCTACTTCCACCAGAAGGAAGATTCTGCCTAAGGCATGTATGACTCAATAAGGAGAATTATGTGCCCTAATATCATTTGATTTAACACCGCATTGCCCTCTAGGAAATGATCTGTAAACTTAAAGTGCAGTTTGTCACCTCATTCCTGGAAGTTTAGTAACACCTTCCTGACTTCAATTGGTTCTATATACAACCTTGTGTTTTTCTTTTACAGCTAATTGGATCCATAATGGTTTGTTGATTTGGGTTAAAGGCAGGTAGGTGTCCCTTCTATTGGTATGCTTTCTTCATTCTCCCTCACCAGTTCAGCTAATATTTGAGATGTCTACATCAGAGAGGCTTTCATTACACAATTAAAAATGGTACAACAAGTGTAAATATACCTGGAAGAAGTAACCCAATAATATGAAAGCTCAAGAAGTCAATGAAATTCTGTTCATATAATGTTTGAACTACTTGCTCTGTGCCTGCCTTCAGGTAGCTCACAATTTGGTGTGGAAGAAAAACTAATGATCACAGTATAGGGTAGTTACTGCTTTTAGGATTCTGTGGGGGATCAGAGAAAGGGCAGGCATCTCAGCCTGGGAGAGGTTGGAAAAAGAAGGGGATGTGGTGTCAGAAAAGAGTTTCCAGAAGAGTTTATATTTCAGTAGACTCTTTAAGAATGAATAGGTAGACATTAGGAACTGTTGGACAGGGTTTGTCTCAGATGGGGAACGGCATGTGCAAAAATACAGAGACATAGGAAAACAAGTTTTGGTGCATAGGGTATATAATATAGATCAAACTAATATCAAGTCATAAGAATAAAGTTTGTCATAAGAATAAAGTTTTGACCCTTAAGTCAGGGGAGACTGTCTTCATAGTTATGCCTTAGACCCAGCCCTGGGGGGAAGTGATCATGTAATGAATTAAAAAACTGCTCAGGCTTTTTCTTACTTTATATCAGCATCACATTTTCCTCCAAAGTGCTTGTGTGGTGACAAAGATATATAGGTTCTCATCTCAGCTCCATCACTTACTAGCTGTGAAACATTCAGCAAGGTATTTATCTTCTCTGTGTCTTTTTCCTCATTTGTAAAATGGGAATACACCTACCTTACTGAGTTGCTGTGAGAATTAAAGGAGATAATCCACATTGCACAGGGTCTGATATATCATATTCTTCTATAAATATTTTCTATGATGATTAAGATGATTCCAGAGAATCTAAAGAAGATATAAGGGTCCTGATCATGGGTGGTAATCAACTGCAGCCCCAGAGAATCCCAGAGCTAGAAGAAGAACACTCAAGAAGTTATCTAACCTACTTCTCTGCACCTAAGAAGATCAATGTTTAAATCAACAATATTCGACTTTGCTTGCCACCGATGGACCTAAATATACCTGTGGAAAGACAGAAGAAAAAAGGACAAAATAAAATCATAAGCAGAAAGAAGGGAATGAGAGATAAGAGGAAAAGAAGCAGAAGGGCAGGAAGAAAACAATGGGAAATGAACTTCAGTGGCACATCTGCCATTGGTAGCCTTTTCTTGGCTTAAATCTTCCAAGGTAGATGGTGATTTTATTAAAGAGAAAAAGAACCAAAGGAAGGGTTTGGGGATTCCAACAGCTCATGTATTCAATAATCCTAGAGGAGTCAATATTAAAAAGACCCTAAGTAAAAGGAAGAAGGGCATCTCTGGGAATGTTTGGGAGTTATCTTTTCTAATGAACTCTTCATCAAACTCCAGAGAAAATTTGCAGAATCTCTAAATAGATTATTGTGTTTATTAAGATGGCTGATGTTTTTTATTAAGGTGCTCAGAAACTTCTACCTGATAGAAGCAAAAATGTTAGACCAAATGTTGACAGATAAAAAATTTCCTTGAGAATCGAATTTTAGAGTGCATAGACAAGGGCAAATATTTCTTTATATTGTCCCATGTAAAAATAGAGGGATACTGCTTGACCCTAAAAATCTACTTTGTAGGAGGGATTTTACTAAGGCCTAAACCATCAGTAGTTTGAACAAAATAGTTTCCCTCCAGGAGCTTTTCAACATCTGCTCACATCCTCATTTGATTTTGACTTGATACTCTTTTGTAGTATTGTTCATTGTGAATTATTTACCCCCAAGAGATGGTTCTGTCCTCATTATCTTTTTCCCATGTGACCTTCATTTTTCAGTTTGTGTTTTCATTTATTTTCAGAGCCTAAGCTATCACAACTGCCTGCTGTCCTTCTCTGTTCTCAGTTGGTATTCTTTCTCCTCCTTTGGTTACTGGTACTTTAGCAGGGATAATGCTGAACTGGGACCAGATGTTAATTAAGAAAAATAAGTCAAGCAAACCAAAACTTCCAAATACTTGGTTTCAGGTTAGTTAGCCACAGCAGCATTTTCTTAGAGGCAGTTTTATTTTGATGCAAGTTACTCAAGCGCTCAGTTTGAGGGCTGTTTTCTTTCTTCTGTGTGAGGTCATAACACAGCAAAGGGAGGGGGTGATGGGATGAAAGAGACCAAGGATTTTACTAAATAACAGGGCAGAACCAGGTCCCAGGGACCACAACCCAGTCCTGAGCAAAAGTTTGAAACAATCCTTTGAGGTCATTATCTGTTTCTAGGGACAAAGAGATTTTTGTCTTTCTGCTGGAAGAAGAATTGAGAGAATTTACAGCTTTTTGAAAGTTCATTCCTAGCCCAAATTTCATTTCTAAAGTAACAGAATAATGACATCATCATGACAAGTAAACAATTTTTTGTGTAAACTATATGTAAGACACTGGCTAGGCACCAGGTAAATAAAGAAGGAGAATATATGATTTGTATTGGGAGGACTTACTATCTTGTTGGGGAGGTAAGCTATAAAATTTATAAACACACATACATTTAAACAAACAAACCAATAAAACTAACATAACACATACTGAGTCCCAAATGCATAATGTATAAATAGGATGACCATATGGCCCAGTACGTCTGGGACAGGCATATCCCAGATTGTATATGCCTGTTATTCCAGAGTAATTATTAACAGTGTCCCCATCACTCTCAAAAGTCTCAGTTTCCATGATAAATTATATGATGACCGTATGTACACATCAGTGGCTTAGGAGTTAAGGGAAGGGAGTGATGATCAATGACTAGGGAAGTTAGGAGTTCGTGGAGGTGGTAGAACTTGAATTGGGCCTTGAATGAAGATTTAGGACATAGGCAAGAGAAGGAATAGAGGAGGAATAGCAAGAACAAAGGCATCCAAATGGGAGAGGGAATAAAGAAGAGCCATTATGTTTCCTGTGGCTGATGCCCTCTGGGTTGTGCAACTGTTGGCTCTAAGGATGTGTCATATTTGGGGAGCAATTGGAAGATCACTTTAACTAGAGAAGAAAATTTGTGTTTGAGGAGTTATGTGAGATAGGAATAAAAACAAATACCAGATAATGGAGGGTATTAAATGCCAGATTAAGAAATTTAAAATTTATCCTGCAGATGATAGGAAACTTACTGAAGAGTTTTGAACGGGAAATGATATGCACAACAAAATGTTTTTGCAAGATTAATATTCCCACTAAAGTCTTGAAGAGGAAGAGAAAGGAAGGAGCAGAACTAGTTACAAAAGTGTTGGAAATGCTCAGGAGAGAAGTGTTGCGAGTCTGAGCTACAGTAGTGGCAGTAGAAAAGGTTATAGAAAGCTGGATTTAATAGAATTTGCAAAGACAGATCAATAGAATTTGGTAACTGGTTGATTTTGCAAGGAGAGGGAAAAGTCAAGAATGACTTCAGATTTCAAGCCTAAGTGAGAAAATGATGGTCTTACTGACAAATGTGGGCGAGTTGAAAGGAACAGTTAACATTTTGGGGGAAAGATGAGCTCTGCTCCAGACATGATGAGTTGGAGACATCTATTTGGAACTACCCAGCAGGAAATTTTAGTTTAGAGCTCAGACAGGAGGTCATGGCTAGAGATGTGGATTTAGGAATCGTGAGGAAAGTTGATAATCGAATGAAAATGGTCTCTCCTTCAAGATCATGAATAGTAGGTAGTCCAAAAATATCACTTGGGTTGCACTTATATCTTGTAGAGTAGGAAAGAGTATGGCTTGCAAAGACAACAGAGGAGAAGTCCCAAAGGTAGAAGGAAAACAGGACAGTGTGGGGTCAAGAGAACTAAGGAAAAAGAAAGCTTCGAGAGGGATCTGTTGATTTAACAGTCAAATGTTGGAAAGAGCTTGAGGAGGCTGAAGATAGAAAATTAATACTTTTTGGTGGTTAGGATAACACTGGGGTCTTTGCAGCATGCAGTTGTAATATAGTTGTAGAGGTGGGCTCCATATTATAAAGGGCTAAGTGAGGAGTGGATGGTGAGCCAAGGGAGAAAAGGAATGAAGATTGATCTTGTGAGAAATTTGGTTGTAAATGAAGAGAAAAATAGTATGAAAGTTCAAGGAATAGCCAGGATTAAGAAAAAATTTTTTCAATGATATGATAAGGAATTTATGTCTGTGTTAGACTGTAAATAGTGCTGTATTTGCTTAGAATAAATTCTGATTTTCAAATCCATCACAGTACCTTTCTTCCTCTGAATTCCAAGCAAGAATCTTTTTTTTTTTTTTAATGAACACTTTCTACATTCCAAGTCTTACACTTTATTATTTCTTTATTTCTTTCTTTATTTCTTTTATTTTACCGGGAGGTCCTGGGGATCGAACCCAGGTCCCTCCATATGGGAGATGGACGCCCAACCATTAGAGCCACATCCGCCCCCCAAGCAAGAATCTTAATAGAGCAAGAGAGGAAGAAAATACAGATATGAAAAGAACTGATAAAGGACTCCACAGTTAGCCATCAACAGGTGATTAAATTGGACCTAATCTCTTCCATGTAGCTTGGGGCACCTTTGTCCAGGCAGAAACCATAGGTTTCTACACTTGGGGCAGACATCTAGATTAGGAGAGAACATCGCTGAAATACTGAACTGCTTTCTTTTTGAGGGTTCTCTAAAGCCCCCAATCAAACCACTATTTGAAAAATTTCCAGTGGCCTAAAAGTTCTCCAGCCTGACATCCATCCTGCTTTGTACTTCCTCAGACACCATCCTAGTTCAGGCCCAAATATTTCTCATCTTGACTACTGTAATAGTTTTTTTCCCAGCCATCCTACACACTGCTGCCAGATTAATTTTCCTAAAGCACAGTTCTGATCCTATCTGTGCCTTGCTGAAAAGCCCTCCACAGATTCCAATTAGGAACCGTATAAGGCACAGATTGCTCGCCTTGGCATTTAAAACCAGCTACAATATGGCTTTCATTTACCTTTGCTGTCTTAATTTCCAGTTTCCCTGTATTCAAACTGATCTACAGGCATGAAAAGGAGGGGATCCCTTGGTCCTTCTATTTGTAGTAGCTACCTGAAATTTCCCTACAGCATGCAGCAGGAGATACACACAGGAAGGCAGAGAGAAAAAGTTACAAAGAGCATTTTTCACATCGTCTCTGTTGGATGAGATGTTGATGTTTGAATCCTCCCCCAAAATATTTTGTTTGTAATTTTTATATGACATTTACCAAAATTCTGCCGTATAGTAAATATAGTAAAGTCGTTTGTGTCCACCCTACTAGAGTTAATGTGTAGCCTGAGGAGAGAGACCATATGGTCTTCATCTTTGATCCCCTGCAGGGTCTAGTACCATGCCTTACACGTGGGGGGTATTCAATAAAGCACTTTAAAAAAAGATTTCCTGACTATTTTGAAAAGATGTTATGGGTTGCCCTTAAATAATGCTGTCTTTGCTCACCACCTCTCAAAAAGCTCTGACCTCTTCCTATGCAGGTGCAAATGTTTAATTTTTCAATGTAGTGTCTGTACATCCTTTACATAGCTATAATAATGCTGTGTTGGATTATAACTGACCAGAGGACAGAAATGTTTTGCTGTTTAACCTAGTTTTTGGAATGCTTAATTCAAAAATTAGTGTACAGGGAACAGGTGTGGCTCAAGCAGTTGAGCACCTGCTTCCCACATGGGAGGTCCTGAATTCAGTCCCAGGTGCCTCCTAAAATCAAACAAACAAACAAAGAACAACAAGCAAACAAACGAAAAAACCAACTCAGGGGAGCTGATGTGGCTCAGTGGTTAAGTGTGGGCTTCCCACGTACAGGGTCCTGGGTTCGATCCTTGGCCCCAGTACCTAAAAAAAAAAAAAAAAAAAAAAAAAATTAGTGTACATCAGCTCTTAAGAAGTGCTTTATAATCATAATTTTAATGATAATCCATTTGCCAAGGTTTATTTTATAAATTGAGGGTTCATAAACTAGGATGGAACTGTACATAAAATTTTATACTTAGGTGTAAACGTAACTTTTTCTCTGGGAAGAAGGTCCGTAGATTTCCTTAGATACAGGAATCTGTTACCCAGAAAAGGATAAGAACCATTCTTATGGATCAGTGTATCCGCGGAAAAGTTTTTACTTTGACCCTTTTTCATTTACAACAGAACCAAGTCACAAAGAGGATCATTTAAGAATTTCCCTGATGCTGCTTCCAAACCTATTCCCACTTAGGCTAAGACTCTTGCCTGCAGCTGGTTTCAGGAACAGAACAATTCAACTCCCGAACCTTGAGGAAGGACCTTAACAGCTGTCCCAAACATCTTCCTCTCCCCTCCCCCTTTCACTATTAGGAGACTTATGCTGTTTTCACGTGGGATTTTTACCCAGATACTCACATCAAAATTCCCAAGTAGCCCTTTCTTTCTCATGTCAACATTGCTGTCTAATCCTGAAGTTTTGGTTAACAGTTTATTTTAAGAGGAATAAAATCTCTTCTAACAGGGTCAATCTACTAGACACTAGATCCATTAGCTTTTCCTGGTGAACTTTAGAAAAAGGGATTGGGAAGCAAACATTTGGCTGATTATTAAAAACCTGCTTCTTGGTTGGTTTCTGCAAAATCTCTCTTGTTGATTATTAATGAGTTTCTTTATCGTTCTTCTTTCCTCTTATTCCCTTTGGGATTCACAGCCCCCCAGTGACTTCATTTAGTTAATGTTCTAATTAGCATTATCACTCCAGCAGATTTCCTGGGCTTTCACATCAGTGCTTTTCCATATGATGAACTCCATTAACAAGCCTTTGAACATTCAAGAAAAAAGGAAGCAGTTGTTTAATGCAATGGGCTCTACCTCATTTCCCCCTATCTTCTGATCTTACTTTTCTGGCTCCACTGGAGCTTCTTCAGCAGATAATTCCATTAACAATGAATTAGAGCTGAGCTATGGCATCAAAATTGATGGCTGAATGGACTCACTTCCTAGGTACTCCTCATATTGTCACTGTAAGTAAAAAAGTTTTTTTATACCCAGTGAAAACACCATCCTTCAGAATGTTCTTCAATTGCTGTTTTTCCAGTAGTAGAGTAGATTTGTCCTAATACATTTATTCTTTTCTCTTCCAATCCTCCAGGACTCCCCCAGACACGATTAGGATTATAGTATAATCCGGGCCATGGAATAAAAGAGCTAAATGAACTGCAAAAGACTTTGATCTAACCTTCCATGCAGTGGTTCTCAACCTTAGCTGCACATTGATACCGACTGGAGAGTTAAAAAAAAAGGTTTGGGTCTCATCCCAAGAGATTCAGATTTAATTGGTCTGGGGTTCAGTATTGGCATTGAGGACTTTTAAAAATGAACAGCAACTAAGGTTGAGGACCATCACTCTAAAGTAATCAACAGGATAAGGCAATCAAAGAAAGAAGCAGTGCTCTCTGCATGGTGTCATAATACTATCCTAAGACAGTAGAGGGCAGAGCTAACTTATATTTATGTAGAGATATACTGCCTTAGGAAATAGCAAATAGTTAATTATGTAATCTTAACCTCGCACTTTGTCGTTGTCTTTTGTCACAAAGCTTTCATTTACCGCCAAATTACATATTTTTTTCATATTTCACCTGCGGTTTTACTATGCCATGCAGTTCCATGTTACATTTTTTATCTTTCCTTTTAGTAATATATGTGACCTTAGACTTTCCCTTTAAACCCCTTTCATACCCACATAATAGTACTGCTAGTTGCAGACATTATGTTGGGCTTTCACCTTTTCTTTCATTTCCAAAGATTAACACACATCTTTTTTTTACCAATTCTGCACAAGTTAACCTTCTACATTGAAGGTTACTGGGAAGCCTGTCGGTGGTGGCTGATCAATAGGGTCATTATATAATCTATTGTCCTAACCAGCACACTACTGAGATTGTGATTATGCCAGGACAACAGGCGTAAACCAAGATTGTTTTAGGAAACTGGAACGTATAGTCATCCTATGGTCACCATGTGTTCTGTGAGATCCAGGAGAAAAGCTAGAATCTTTAACATGGCTTTATTAATTAAAGCAACTAGTAGTAACCATGTATTTATGCTGGTTATTAAAATCTTCAGTATTATTTTTGTGTATGCCCTTCTATCATGGTTCAGCATCATACCAGGCACTCCTGGTAATGGAAAAGAACTTGAGACATGCTATTATGTATCAAGCATTTTACAGTCTAGTTGGGAAGAGGGCCTAATAGTTGAAGTTGCTCTGATTAATGAAATGAAAGAGCCTCCTTAAAAATCCTTTCAGGAAGAGGAGAATGACAAAATAAATAATAATAAATTAACTACTAAAAATGTTACCATAAATTATATATAGGCTGCCCTTGACTTGCAGTGATTCCACTTACAGTCTTCTACCATTGTCCTTTCTTATCTCCAGTGCTTCCAGTAGGCAATGACCAGTTGGCTTCCTGAGCTGGTCTGGGTCTGAACCTTAAACATTTTCTTCCTTACAAGCATGGCTCTCAAGTGTTCTCTCTAGCTCTTAGATAGTTAACCTATATATCTGTTGGCCCCAAATTGGATTAAGGAATTTAATTTTAGTATGGAAGGCATGACATCAGTTTGTGAAAAGCATATAATGTGGAATTTACACTCTAAGTCCACAACAGAAAGATCTCCAACGTAGAATGTGTTGGAAGCTTCCAAAGAGTCAGTAGTATAGACCCACAGATTTCTCATCCACATTGAGATCCTCCTGCGATGTGTTTCAACCAGGTCCCACGCTTTTTGAGTGACAAAAACTACAGTGCTGATCTATATTTTTAATCTTTATTTATAATCTCCTACAAGATTGTTTGTTTTGCTACCAGTTTTTGACTTGGGTCAAAATTATCACTCACCGTTTTATATTTTGGAAGCATATTTTTCCTTCTTTGCTGATTTATCATGTATGAATCCTTATTTGACTTGATCTATCTTCTAATAATTAGTTCTATATTTTTTTCACATTTGTTTTGAGTGATAAGTGTAGTTATCAGAATTGATTGGACAACATTAGGAAACAAATAATTAAAGCATGGTCATAAGAAAGGCAAAGTTATGGGATCAGTCCTCTCATAAGGTAGTAGGATTTTTTTCCTACAGCCTCAGATTGGATCCAAGTGCCAATGTGATGGTTGTCAAATCTTCCTAATGTGCAGGGATGGACTGATAAGGGAGTGAGCCTGGGTCAGGCAAATTCATCACCCCTACTGGTGATGGTAGCCCTGACTGAGAAAAACAGATCAGTAGTGGTAGGGTGGTAGAACATATTTATTTCATTATCTGAGTTATTGATGAAAATATTCAGGCAGTTATTTTCCTTTAGTTCATTGCTGTTTTGTTCTTGCCCTGCCCTTTCTCTCCATCAAAACTTGTTTACAGGAAAGGGTCTAATACTTGCTATTTATGTTTTATTTTTTTCCCCGAAGTGAAAATAACTTTGTTGTTTATTTATTATGAAAATATTATATGCTCATAAGATATCCAAACATTATAGAAAATTAATAAAGAAGCAAAAATTGCTCTAAAGTTTACCTTCCAGAAATAACTATTAGGACTGGGGGGAATAACTTTCCTGATACAAAATACTTTATTTCTTAGTCAGATAGAAATTACTCAAAACCTATGTTTTATTCAACTGTATCTCATGTTATCTTTCTCTATCAATGACTATAAAACCACATCATCATTTAAATGGCTACATAGAATTTGTGTGTGTGTATGTATATACACATCATAAGTGATTTAGCCAATTCTCTCTTTTTTTTAAAGATTTATTTATTTATTTACTTACTTTTATCCATTTTTAACACCCCGCCTCCCCGTTTTTTGCTGTTTTTTTGTGTCCATTCGCTGGGCAATTCTCTGTGTTTCCTGCCCTCTCTTCTCATCCTTCTGCTCCTGTCTTCGCTGGGATTTGATCCTGGAGACCTCCGATGTGGGAGAGAAGCGTCCTACCACCTGCGCCACCTTAGTTCCTGGTTTTTTGGCACATCTCGTCTTAGCTCTCCCTTGTGTCACTCTCCTGTTATGTCATCATCTGGCGGGGCCAGATGGTGCACCAGCGCACCAGGCCTGGCGGCCCACGCGCCTTCTATATTTTTCTTTGTTTTTACCGGGAGGTCCTGGGGATCGAACCCAGGTCCCTCCATATGGGAGATGGATGCCCAACCATTTGAGCCACATCCGCTCCCCCCAATTCTCTTTTGATGAACACTGAAGCAATTTACTATTTTTCATTATAATCAGTGTTAGTGTAATGAATATCTGTTATGGTCATAGTATAAGCATAAGATATGGAATGCTAGAGCTTAAAGAGTCCTTAGAGATTAGCTAGTTCAATGCCATAATTTTGCAGATGAGAAACTGAGGCATAGAGAGGTTAAGGGGGAGGAGAATTGAAGTCTTTTGACCCTGAGTCTACTGATCTTTCCAGTACCTTGCCACCTTCTTAAAAAACTACTTTCAAAATTAAGTGGCACTTTTTCTTACTTCCAACAGTCAAAAGGCTGTATCTTAAAAGCAATCTCCCCTAGGATCTTTGCATTTTCAGTTTCGTTTTTAGTTATGAAATGAGTTAGCTCATTCTTATAATAGTCTTTGGAATAAGGGCAGGGGGTATCTCCAGTGGCTGAAATCATACCAGACAGGCTCTTACTTGTCTACTTGGTGGAGGTGAGGGTTGGGAGCTGAGAAACAGGTATAGGCAGTGGCTGAGGTTAGGGATGGAACACTGATGCTTACTCACAACTTTGAAACCTTCCAAGAGAAGGGTCTACAGCTTTCACTTGGTTCAGTCTCCACTATGGAAGGCCCAGAGCTAGGTGCTTAATTAAATGTATTTTGCTGATTAAGGTGATGATGGAATAGAATAAGCAGAACAGAGCTGTAATTCTGCTCATGCTCAGCATAATTTGGGGCTAAATTCTTGACTTAATTATTGACTTAAAATATTAGGTTATAAAATGGATCATCTACATTAAGTATCATGGGATTCAATTTAAAAATCATAAGATACTGCTTCTTGTACTTGTTAATAAATAAGGGATTTTTTCTTCTATGTGATCTTTGGAAAGTTATTTAAATTCTGTTTCTTGGTTTCTTTATCTAGCAATAAGGAGAATGAGAGAAATTTAATTAATAAAATTGAATAAATATTATCATAAAGCATTTGGCAAACAGAAAATGATAAAGAATCTTATAAAAAATAGAATCTGCCATACACAAAAGAAAATGAGGAAAAATGATGCTTTTTATAAGAATTGGATCTTCTACAAAATACATCATGTTTGAGTTGAATCATAGATTTTTGTAGAATTTAGAGCATTGAAAAAATATTCAAATAGAATGTGAGCAGCTGCAGAAATACCCAACAAAATAGAAAATGAGATGAATTTGCAGAGGTAATAGAGTCTTTTATTGCAATATCTTTCCAAACTTTATTGAAAACTTCCCAAAGATATTGTTAATATTATGAAAAAATATTTCTGAATTTGGAAACTGCTCCCTAGTGAATAAAAGCAATTACCAAGACCATTTGTGCTGGCAATAATTATCATATAAACACAACATTGTTTAATTGGTTGAATTGTTAGAACTCTAGCTGTCATTTCTTACTCACAAACTCAATTTTTAAATTATGTTGTCTCCCCTTGATTTGAATTCCTGGCTTGATAATTATTAAAAAAGGAAAGAACAAAGGTTTTGTATGTAGATACTCTTGATTATCCACAGACAGAATATCAACTTTGTGGAGTATTCAAGATGGACTGTTAATGTCAAAACGTCAACCCACTACTTGTAATGCTTTTTGATTCACCTTCCGATGTTCTTAATCCAAGGTGCTCAAGGCTGTGGCATAATTGAGGTGGGGATTGGAGCAGGGCCACTGTCAAAGAATGAGGTCGAAAATGGCACAGAGAGGGCAGTGGAGTGGCGCAAACAGGGACAAAAGTCCTTGCCTGCACTGTTGTGTTTGCGGTACCTTATTATTAATGCGATATTGGAAGATAACAGTTCTCTGTCCCGTAAGTGTACTTGTTGATAGGTGTGAGCATAAAACCTACTTAACTGACCCTATTTCTCACTTATAGACAGTAAGTTAGATATGAATGTGCCAAGGTGACTGAGGATCTGGTGGAATTCAGGCACAAATATTGCCAATTATATCTCAGAAAATGTTAATTCATTTAAAATAACCTTAATCAAATATAAATAGGAAAGAAATGCTTGTGAAAAAATATCACAACTATGTATTCATAAGCCAAATAGAAATGACTAATTACCTACTGTTTTGGTTTATCTTTTAATGTCCATGGTTCATTTGTTTATTCATTCATTTATTCATTGGACATTAATTTATTAAGTACATCTGATAGGTCAAGTACTGTGCTAAGTGCTGAGAAACTTAAAACTATATTCTGGGGAAGCGGATGTGGCTCAAGTAATTGGGCTCTCATCTACCATATGCGAGGTCCCGGGTTCATTTCCCGGGGCCTCCTGCTAAAAGCAAGCTGTGGAGAGCTGACACAACAAAAAGAGACAAAGAGGAGAGACAATGAGAGACACAACAAACCAGGGAGCTGAGGTGGCTTAAGCAACTGAGTGCCTCTCTCCCACATTGGAGGTCCCAGGATTGGTCCCAGGATCGGTTCCTGGTGCCTCCTAAAGAGAAGATGAGAAGACAAGCAGACACAGAGAGCACACAGCAAATGGACACAGAGAGCAAGACAGCAAGTGCAAAAACAATGGGTGTGTGTGTGTAAGTAAATAAAATAAATCTTTTAAAAAATCAACAAAAAAACACCCAAAACTATATTCTGGGAGAGCAGGTGTAGCTCAGTAGTTGAGCTCCTGTTTCCGATGTATGAGGTCCCAGGTTCAATCCCCTGTAACTCTTCAAAATAAATAAATAAATGACCTCTAAAACACACACATACAACTATATTCTGAAAGCATTGGAGAGCCACTGGAAGATTTAAAGGAGCAGAGTGACAGGATTAAATTTTTTTTTAGAAAGTATGCTTTGGCTACTAAGTGGAAGGAGAATAGAAGAGTAGTTAAGAGGCTGCAGAACTAATTCATGTGAGAAAAGATAAGGCCTGGACAAGGCAACTGCAGTAGGACATCAGCACCTACAGGGACCAGTACATTGTCACACCTCAATACAAACCTGCTGTGACAACTGTGCAAGCTCTTATCCCTGAAATAATGGAAAATCTAGTCCTGAAAAGGAGGAACACTCAGGCACAAGTAAATGAGGAAAGATGCTCCTTCATTCCAAAGCCCAATCAGTGCTTCCATAACTAATGGATGACAAGATGTAAGCCTTGATCTTCTGTTCCTTTCCATTATTGGCTGAGAGAAATTTGAAATTGGTGTCACCCTCTTTGTCAGAGGGTGTGGTCGGTTTGATATTTACAAACTTGCTACAGGCTTTCAAGTTCTTTCCAGCGACCCTTCTGTTTGAGGCAGCTGGAGAGGAAAGTTTGTCCCTAGTCCTTGGCACCTCTGTGTTGTAAATGGTGGGCTTGCACATTGGTTCAGCTGCTGCTTTGTCTTTGGGAGTTGTGGAGGGTGAAGCATCTCTAGATGTTTCCAGAAATGGAATGGAAATTTCAGCATAGTTTCATGAAATGTATCTCTTGGACAAAGGGTAAAGGAGAAGGGAACCAATGTTTATTGACACATTATTCTGAGGTTTTCTGTACATTCTCCTGAGTTGTTGAATACCTCATTGCTGTTAGCAGGGGTTTGAATTGGGTGGAACATCACATAAGTTCAGGTTTATTTTGGCTTGGTATTTCTGTTTTTAATTAGCTTTCTGATATATATGTTCATTTCTAATTCAAAGAGGTTTGATTATTTCAAACAAATAACTGATTCTGTGATTCAGTAAAAATAGTTTTTCGGATCAATTTAATTAAACACAACAGCAAGTTAATCTAGTTTATTACTCTTTTTCACTTATTTAATTTTAAACAAGTTCTTGTTTTTTAATAAATAAAACAGTAAATTTTTAACTGTACATAAAACTTAAAACTGTATTCAAAAAATTGTCATCCTGCTCTACACTCAGTAAGCTTTTATAATCTGAAGATTCATGTTTTTCTTCAAATCTGAGCAATTCTATTCTAATTTCTCATTATTATTTCCTTCCATCCTCTCTTTTCTATCCTTTTATAACTCCAATTAGATACATTTTGGGCCTTTGGGAATTTCACCTCCATGCTCTCAACCTTTTTCATGGGCTTTCTGTCTCTGTCTTTTGTGCTGTGTTTGGGAAGAATTCCTTTGGCTCCTGCTTCCACTAATCTGCTCTTCAACTTGGTCTCTTCTGCTTATCAGCTAATGAATTTTCAATTACAGAAATTACTTTTTAATTTCTAGGTTTTCTTACTGATTATTTGTCATAGATAAAATATCTTTTCAAATCTTGCTGAATAAAATTAATTAAATTCATTTAAAATTTATCTTCTGTTTCCTTTATTAACTTAGTTTCCTCTGATATTACTTCTTTCTATTAGTTGAGTTTGGTGCTTCACTTTTATGTTTTTGGCTCCCCCCAGAATGTTTGGTGATCTTGATTGTCTGCTCACCTTTTATTTGAGAACTTATTGTCTGCCTGTTCTGTTTATCATAGTCTGTCTTCAGTGACTGTGAAGGAGTGGTGATACATACTGTCTGGAGAGAGTGGAAGTTTCCTATTTTTTTCTGGGGGTCAGTAGATATTGGGCTCTGCTCTGTCCCCTGGTCCCAGGATCACCACTAACTCCTTTATCCCATAGGCAAACACCATTGCCATCTGACATATAATGTGAGCAGGAGAGGAGAGGCTCCTTAATGAATGAATTATACTGACTTCAGGCCCCTTCCTTCACTTGTATCCTTTGACCCTTGCTTAGAACTTCCCTAAACTATTTCTTCTCTTGAACCTCTTTTGGGATGTGGTTTCCTGTGATTTTATTTCTTTGTTGATTGGGTCCTTTCTCTTTTCTACATTTCAGGATTTCCTAAAAATTCTTGGAACATTGATCACTTTTTTTTTTTAAATTTCCCTGTGTTGTTAAATTTCCTATCCCCCTCTCTTTTTTAAGTTAACATATTAATTTAATAACAGCTTTATTGAGATATAATTCACATACCACACAATTCACTCATTTAAAGTATACAGTTCAATGGTTTTTAGTATATTCACAGATATTTGTAACTATTTTAATCAATTTTAGAACATTTTTATCACATCAAAATTAAACTATTTTTAGCTCTTTCTTTGGAGTTGGTTACTAAGGACATTTCATTTAATGGAATCATATAATATATGGTCCTTTGTAACTGGCTTCTTTCACTTAGCATAATGTCTTCAAGGTTCATTCATGTTGTAGCATGTTATCATTACTTCATAACTTTTTATGGAAAATAATATTCCATTGCGTGGATATATCACATTTTGTTTAGCCATTCATCAATTGAACATTTGGGCTGTTTCTACTTTTTGGCTATTATGAATAATGCTGCTATAAACATTCATGTATCAGTTTCTGTGTGAACATGATTTTTCTCTTGGGTACATACATAGGAGTGGAAGTGCTGGGTCATATAGTAACTCTATGTTTGACCATTTGAGGAATTATCAGGCTGTTTTCCAAAATGGCTGCAGCATTTTACATTCCCAGCAGTGGTCTGAGGGTTCCAATTTCTCCAGCTTCCCCCAACACTTAATATTATCTAACTTTTCC
>JAQZBX010061262.1:0-17151 GCA_029593785.1 Cabassous unicinctus
GGCCTGAGTCTTTGTACAAATCATTTATCTACCCCAAGAGGACATTTCTCTTTTCTTTCTTGGAACACTCATAAGCCCTAGGGAAGACCTACAACACCTAAAGAGGCAGGGAGGGCCAAGGTCCCATATATGTTCTCAGAGACCTGACAGGGCACCTATAGCTTCAGAAGATAGTAGTTATGTCCTATTACATGGAGAACTGGTCATGGCCTTAATTACATTATAGCAGAGAATGGGGAAACTGGGAGAAGTCCTGAGGAATAAGGGTATAAGGAAGAGGAAATTCTCTGAGGATAGTCAGTCAGTCGCCTTTATCAAGTCCTCACCCAGTCTAGTGACTTTACTTATGTTTATTTCACTTTTTCAGCACTTTGGACAGGGGACTTCTTTCCTCTTCCTCCCCAGAGTCAGGATCAGAAGAACAATCAGACCACATGGGGACGATGTATTAAGACAGCTAAATCAGGATGAGTGTTTCTATATATATTTGCTTTATGTTAATTCTATCTGAAAAATGAATTAGTGTGTGGTGTGGACAATCTTAATAAGATGGCCAAAACTCTAAAAAGAGTTTATAGCTTATGTTAGCACAGATTCCCTTTCAGAACATTTGTAAATTTAAAAGGTCTGAGTAAAATCATGAAGTTGATTCTTGATCCTTGATCAACAAAGTGAATCTATTAATAGAAGCATAATTTACTTTTCCACTGGAGTTGCTCAATAGCTAGGATGTGACCTTTGGAAGCCATTTGGCCCACCCTATAAAAAGAATGTGTCTGAGCGATGGAGAAGAGACCAACCTGTGACGGTTAATTTCATTTGTCAACTTGGTTACATTATAGAGTCTGTATTTTTTTCAGTCAAGCAAGCACTGGCTTGAGGGTATTTTGTGGATATAAATCATTAGTCAGTTGACTGCATCAATGGCTAATTACATCTACAATCAACAAAGGAGATTGCCTTCAGTTGGAGACCTTAAAGGGAGAACTGAGGATTACAGGAAGAAAGAATGTCTATCTCTACTTCAGTCAGCCCACTTCTCCTGGGGAATTCATTGTCACCTCATCAAGTTTTCAACTTGCAGCCTGCCGCATGGACACATGAACCTACTCTGTTGGTTTTGTTTCTCGGGAGAACCCTGACTAATATATCAAACTAAGGATAGAATTTGATGCAGCCTGGATCCAGCTGTGCCTGAAGGTGGATACATTCCTAGATTTCCAAGTTAGGTGAGTTAATAAATCCCCTTTGGGGATTTAAATCAAAATAAAATAAATTTAAACAAATTTAATTATATTTAAAAAGAAATTAAATTAAATTGAAATGAGATGCAAAGCCTACCTCAAAGACACATAAATAAAGTTATTTTACTTCTGTATTTTGTCTAAAGTGTCTACAAGGTTGCTTGAAGTTATATTTTTATTTTCTATTGTACTTATTAGTGACATAAGAACAAGTAGCACAAGATTTCTGAAAATGAAAAAAAATAATCACAATGGATTTGGATGGACAAAAAAGCTTCCACTTTGGAGCTGAGCTTTAGAAGAGAGGGAGAATTTGTATAAAACAAGAGAGTGGAATTTCTAACAAAAATACTAATAAAAAGAATACTTTTAATAAGTGTTTCTCACCCTCAGCATTGTTGATGTTTTGATATAATTCTTTGCTGTGAGGGGCTTTATGTACACTGTAGATTGTTTAGCAGCATCTCTGATCTCTCCCCACTGGATGCCAATATCATCCCCTAAGTTGTGTCTACAGATATTGACGGAGGGGGCAAAATCACCTGCCTTTGAGAACTACTGCTCTAAAGAAGAAACATCAGATATCCAAAACCTCATTGTCTAAATAAGAACATGAAAGTACAATCAAATTAAATAATTTGATCAAAGTCACAAAGCAAGTAAGGCAAATTCAGGACTAGATTGAACCCAGGTCCTCTATCTCCTATTCCAAGCACGACTCTTCCCATAACTTAATTCTGCTGCTTTGAGTTCTTGAGTTAGACAAAGTCAGAGAAAGCAGGCTTGGATAGTCCATTTCCCACAACACCAGGGACAGGAAGTATCTGTGAAGATACTGTGCTTGATACCTATCCTCAGCCCTGGAGGCCCCACAGAAGCTGGGAAGATGATGTACTTGGGTGGGCTCTCAGGACAAAGGGTCCTTACTACTTTAATGGTAAGGACAGGATAATAAGAGGAAAATGGAGAAACTTGTGGAAGCTATGAAACCCTTAAAGTTGTAAATAATGTCTAATTCATTGCACTAATTTCAGAAAATCCACAGTAGATCAACAGATGCTTCAGAAAGAAAATAAGTCCAACCACCTCACAGTTAAGGTGATAAAGCCTCCATTTCTTATGTAATCATAAACATAACAAAAAGTATTTTCATAAGTTAACTTGACCCATACCCATAAAAAAGTGGGTGGACACTGAAAACACAAGTGATAAAAGAACATATCATATTTCATCAACATTAAAAACTTTTGTGCTTCAAAAACATTATCAAGAAAGTGAAAAGATAACCTACAGAGTGGGAAAAATATTTGCAAATCATGGATTTCAAAAAGGAATTGTATCTAGAATACATTAAAAAAAAAAAAAAGCTCTTACAACTCAATAATAAAAAGACAAAAAAACCAATTAAGAAATGGGCAAAGGATTTGAATAGACATTTCTCCAAAGAAGATACACAAGTAGACAATGAGGACATGAAAAGATGTTCAATATCATTAGTCATTAGGAAAAAAGTTTGCTTCTAGGTTGATAGAATGTCCTAAAATTAAATTGTAGTGATGGTTGTATACAATGTATACAATGAATGTATTAAAGTTCATTAAATTGTAACGTAAAATGGGTGAATGGATAGTATGTAAATTATATCCCAATAAAGCCATTAAAACACACACACAACGCTTTTAAGATAAACGAAAAGACAAGCCACAAACTTGGAAAAAAAAGTCACAAAGCATATGTTTGATGGAACTTGTGCATCCCCACCAAAAAAGTGGATGAAATAGACTGAATCCTTTAATTAAAAAAGAGTTGTGGGTAAAAGAAGTTTATATGACTTTTACAAGAGAACGTTCTACCATATGCATCATTAATATGACACACAGATATTAGGTAGAGATTATAATATTTAAATCGAATGACAGATAGAGAGCTAGAAGGTTTCAGTAAGGATCCTTTATTGCAATTAGTAAACACCGAATAATCAACACCCCATATCAGTTATCTTCTACAGTGTCCCAAAGGAACCAAAAGAAAAAAAAAAAATGTGGCTGAAGTTCACATATCAGAACATTATGCCAGAAAGATTCAGGGGTGGGTAGGAGGGAGGAGAAAGCATGATTTCAAAGTGGTTAGAGAAGGTCTCCAAACAGGTATTATCAAGGTGATTTCTTTGCAAATATAGAGCATAAAAGATAAGGGGGAAATGATATGCTACTGGGAGTAGGTAATAGCAGAAGCAAAGAAGGATCATTGCCATGTTCAAAAGCCTTATGAGTCTCTATTTTTGGTGAGGCATTCAAGCTTCCTTAACATGGCTATAACTTATCTTTCCGATTTTCTCCTTCCTCTAGAAGTGCTACCCCTTTCAGAGGGACTGGAACTTCTAGAAGAAGTAGAAAATCGGAAAGATAAGCACAGCCCTCTCCATACTCTGGTATACTCTGGTATACACCAGTATTTTCACTACCTCTCCCAACCACTCATGTCCTTGCCCCATCTTCACTGGTTGAAATCCAACTCATTTTCAAAGTCAAGCTTAAAAGTTCCTTTTTTTCTTGACACTCTCCTTAGATCACCTTACTGGAAATAAGTCTCTCTTCTTTGTTCCACAGCAATTTGTATATTTGTCCTGGCATTTATCTCATCTTTATATTTTTGTGCAACTGCTTTTTCTTCCTTCAGTATTATAAACTCCTTCAGGTAAGAGGCTGTGCTTACTCATCTTTATAGCCTTACCTACAGGTGCCCAGAAAAGACTAAGCTCTCAATAAATTTTGAATGAAATCCCCAAAGTAAGGAGTAAATAAGATTTCACCTTAAAACAAAAAAATCTGATCTAACAAGTGCTCCAAGGAATCAAATCACATCACCAAATAAGAAGTGATAAGAATTTGACTTTCTGCAAATATTTATTATAATTTGTAAGAGGTAATGATGTATAAATAAAGGGAAAGAAGATATTTTTAAGATGACAATAGCAAAAACCATAAATATCCCTTAACAAGTTATTGTGTAAATCAATTTAAATCCTAATATTATCAGTGATATTTACTATGCAACAAAATGAAGTAAATAAATCTGGAGGGCTTAGAAAAGATTGAGGTTTGGAAACAATCTAAAACAAGATTATTATTTCATTCAAAGTGGATATTAACAACATTTAGCAGTACAGAAAGAAGAAAGTCTATGATAATGGAAAAGAAACAAAAATTAACAATCTATTGGTGTAATAAGAAATATATCTTCAGGGGTACACATTTATTTATTCCATCAACCAAATCCTAAAAGATATTTAACCTACTATATGCTAGGAACTAGCACTAGGTGTTGGGGAAACAAAGAACTGTTCATAGGAGGTACAAAGATGTTAAAATATGAGCTAAATTAAAAGCTAAATGTATTTTAAATTCTGATGGTTACAGTAGAAGCCAAATGAAGATATGGTCAATTCTACCCTTGCAGAGGGTAAAGAGAGGTTCATTAAAGATTTTATAGAGAAGGGAACCCTTGAGCTGAGTCTTGAAAGTCTGGAAGGAATAGTAGGTCATCACTGGCAGGGGTGTGGGAAAGAAAAAAAGGTAAAGGCTTCCTTATAGAGGGAAGTTTGGGAACAAAAGCACCACAGCTGTGGAACCATCAAATACACTTGGAGAACAGCAAACCAGATCAGTGCATCTGAAATCTAGGGTGCACTGGGAAATACAGAAGAGGGTAGCTGGACAGGCTTGCTAAACTAAGAAGTTTGGACTTTATCTTAAGGCAGTGTGGAACCTTTGAAGAGTTTTAAGCTAGTGTATACTTGCAGATGTGCATTTCCCACTTGGGTGGGAGGGAAGATGATGAATTAGAGGGAAGCAAGACTAAAGGAAGGATGTAATTAGGAGACTCTTCCACCACTCTAGTCTAAAGATGATGGATCGTGGAGTATGGAGGATGAAAAGCAGTGACGGGTTGGAAATATAGTTAGGAGGATGACTCAACCAGACATGGTGATTAAGTAGAGAGGAGGAGACAATGAGGAGTCAAGGTTTTTGGCTTAAGCAATTGGGTCATGTCATTTTGTGTGGTAGGAAAAATGGAAAACGGAGTGGTTAAAGGGAAGATGATGAATTCTATTTCAGATATCTTAGATTTGAGGAAAATATGAGCCATGTAAATGGCAATTTCCAGTTGGCAGTTGGATTAATGTATCTGGAGATGAGGATGAGGTAGAACCTGGAATTATAAACAATGCCATATATTTGGTAATGTGGTCATGAAGGTGAGACTTCCAAGGCCCATGTGTAGAGTCTGAAGAGAGCTGAAACTTGGAAGGAATCTCAGGAAACACCAAGCTTCAGACAGTGTCCAACTACAAAGTGGAAGAGACTGCTACGCTACTTCACAGGAAATGCAAGTCCATGCTTGCTTCATATTTTGCCCAAACTGGCCCCTGCCAGTATTTTATTCCCCCTAATCCACGTCCAACATTTTAAAAGGTGGTGCTAATGAAAAATTCTTTTCCTATGAGTTTTAGTTCTACAGGAACAAATATTAGACAACTTTACCTATCCATACAATAAGAAAAATTTTTTAGAAAACCCTCTAGCACAAGAAAGGAAAAGTACAAGCTCTTCTATTCCCACCACAAAAGTTAAAAAGCATGCTCATGTCTTTTTTTTTTTCCATGTCACAATTTTTAAAAATATTGCACCCTGTTTAATTACTTTGTTTTTTAAAAATCATTCATTAAGAGTCTAGCTTTTGGGAAGCGGATGTGGCTCAAGTGATTGGGCTCCCGTCTACCATATAGAAGGGCTAAGGTTTGATTTCTGGAGCCTCCTGGTGAAAAGCAAGCTGGCCCCAGTGGAGAGCTGGCCCACGTGGAGTGCTAGCCTGCACGAAGAGCTGGGGCAGCAAGATGACGCAACAAAAAAAGACACAGAAGAGAGACAATAGGAGACCAGCAGACCAGGGAGCAGAGGTGGTGCAAGAGATTCAGCACCTCTCTCCACTCTAGAAGGTCCCAGGATTGGTTCCCAATGCTGCCTAAAGAGAAGACAAGCAGACACAGAAGAACACACAGTGAGCAGACAGTGAACACAAAACGAGGGGATGGGGGGCAGAAATAAATAAATAAATCTTGAAAAAAAAAAGTCTAGCTTTCACAATTAAAATACAGGTCTGTCTGTATGTGGCAGTACAGAGTTAAGAAATAGGAAGCCCTAGAAATTGATAATCTTTCCAATTTAAGCCCTAGCATCACATAATTGATAATTTAGGATTTAGAAGTAGGGACAGTATCACAAAAAAATCCCCAGACCTTTCTTTCTGAACTACCATGCTAGTTGGAGGACAGTGAAGTATCAGGAATGCCACAATCAAATAGTCAAATCAGTGGAGAAGTAGAAATGTAGGGTTTTTGTGAAAGATAATAAGCCATATCAGGACCTGGTGGGAAATAAAAGCAGCAAACAGAACCCAAGATTGAGGCATATACAGGTTTCATTATACTATCCTCTCTACTTTTGTTCTTTGGAAATTTTCCAAAATAAAAATTTAAAAAAAGAAAAATTCCCAGATTAAAGGCACAAGAGGTGAAAATCAGTTTGCCAAATAAATCTAGCCAACTAGAAAGAGAAAAGGTGGTTGAAGGAGGTGGGATATTACAGAGTTAAGAATGTCAGCTCTGGGTGTGAATCCTGACTCCACCATTATATGATCTTAGGAAGTTTACTTAACATCTTTGTGCCTTACTTTTCTTATATGGAAAATAAGGTTAGTACTACCCATTTCTTTTGTGTGAGAATTAAATGAGATACATTTAACATAGTATCTGGTACATAGTTAGCTATCACTAAATATTAGCTATTATTTATTAACCCCAACAGACTAGAATGAGGTGAAGCTAGAAAGGAAGATAGCAATCAGAGAAGAGAGTGACCAGGAATCTCAAATGTGTGTTTCATGTAACATTTGTCCATCTATCCACTCATTAATTTATTTTAGCTTTATTATTTAATGTTTGTAAACCTAGTTTTTGTTTTCCTCCCCTGTCTAGGTCTTAGGTTAATCCTATTGGGCCCAAGCCAGCTACTTCCTCACAGGATCTAAATGTAGAGTATCTGATTTAATTTAGCTAACATCCTCATAAAAAGCTCTGGGTGATTCCAGTGTGCTGCTGGCTTGTTCAAAAGCATCTGGGTGCATATTGATCAACAAGGAAACCCTAGGGCCCCAAAGCCACTGTGGAAGGATGAGGATAGGGATGGCTGAGACTAATTCAAGTAATTATATACCTTGGAGAACAAGGAACATGCCTGTTAGTTTACTGCTTCATTTTCAGTACCTAGCAGAGTGTCTGGCACTCAGTAGATATTCTATAAAAATTAGCTCAATGAATGAATGAAGGAACAAACTTGCACTGAAGCCCTAAAATAAGGGAATGAGAATCTGTCTTCTCCAACATTTTCATCCTGAACAAACTTAATCTCCAAAGTCAAATAAAAAAAAATTATTTAATTTTATATTTTTAAATTATTTTTTATTATTCCAATTAAAAAAATTTTTTTTGAATTTTATTTGTTATTTTTAAAACTATCATTATTATGTCATTTTCTTATTAATTGTCTTATTTTGTTGGCTTCATTTTTTAAAAAGTTTTGGATCACAGGAGGGTTACAACTGTGGCAGTGGAGGATCATTAGTGTGGGGTGTCAGTGATGGGGGATGCATGGGAAGAGGTTCACCTGGGGCATACCTATAAGGCACATAAATGTGTTCAAGTGTTCATGGGTCATTGTCATGGTGGGTGGAGATTCACACAATAAACAAAATAATATCTAATCCCCATCATGGGAGCTCTGCCACATCCTTTAATGGGACAGCAAGAATCCCCCAAGTACAGGGGCAGTGACTAGTGAAAGATAATAAGCCATATTAGGACATGGTGGGAAATTGACAGGCCCTTGTTATTGATGACTGTACTTATGAACCTTTACTTTTGACATTGAAACTTAGCCTAGCATTATAGTGTACCTAAGAGTTACCTCCTGAGAGCCTCCTTGTTGCTCAAATGTAGCTTCTTTCTAAGCCAAACTCAGCATATGAATGCATTACCTTCCCCCCACCAGCATGGGACATGACTCCTGGGGATGAGCCTCCCTGGCACCAAAGGAATACTACCAAGCACCAACTAGCAATGCAACTGGAAATAGAACTCCACCAAAAGCGCGAAAGGGTAAAGACAAATGAGTTTATATGGCTAAGAGACTTCAAAGTGAGTCGGGAGGTCATTCCAGAGGTTACGCTTATGCACATTTCAGCAGGATCTCATTAACTGTCAAAGTAAATATTGTCTCAAATAGCAGGGCTCCTGAGGGCTCTGGAGATATCCAGACCCTATAGGAAGGGCATATAGCTCAGGAGTTTGGTGCCCTGCCAGTGGGCACTACTTGGGAATTTATGCTCCCCAGTGTGACAGAGTTGGACTCAGTTGTGGTTTCCCTACACATGGCTCTTCTGCCTCTTCTATTTGAACCTACATTTAGTACTAGAGTTGATAAGTGTATATCCAAGGGACTTAAATCTTTGGGCTGTCCACATGCCAGTTGGGCCCTAAATCTCAACAGAGTTGCACAACCTGCTCTCCAGTTCATTGGACTCACCCAGGACAACTAACAAGGAGATGATGATGGACAATGACCATCCCAAGGAACAGAGAGACTCTGCAACTGCAAGCAAGATAGTCCCATCCATCTTCCCCATGGGATCTAAGCCCACCCTCAATTAGAGGCAGAGCGAGCATCACCTTCCCAGAATCCTAAGGATTGGGGAACGATGGACTAAAGCAGACTTACTGGTATTCTACTATAGACTTATTGTGATTCTAGCAATGGAAGAACTTTTATCACTGAAGTGGAGACAGTGGCCACTGGAGGTTCTGAGGGGAGGGGGAGGAAAAAGTCAAATTGAGCTGATAGCTTACCTGATTTGGCTCTGTCCTGACAAACTGGAGCTGCTCAAGCATTCCCAAGGCCAGATTGACTTAGGTGTGAAGAAAGTGTGAAGGAGGTATGGGCTCCCACATATTTTTTCCCAAGCCCCTGCTGAAACCATCCTTATAGGTACCACTGCCCACTGCCCTTGGGGAGAACAGGGGCATCTCAAACTTACAACTTCTCTTCACCACAATTTTCATGCTCAAATTCTTCCTCCCTGAATCAGGAAGATAATCTCTCTATTCTATTTCAAGCATCTGCTCTCCATCGTGACCTATTCATAAAACATCAAATTCCATTAACCAGTGATGGGATATTATACATTTGTTTTTGTTCCCCAACTGCTAAAACAAATACCATACAATGGGTTGGCTTACAAACAGGAATTTATCGGTTCAAGGGTTCAAAGCCTAGAAGTCTTGCTTCCTCCTGGGGTCAAGGCAATTTTGGGGAGTTCCATGACTTTTCCATCACATGGCAATGTACATGGAAGTGCCTTCTCCTTTCCCTTCCATTTCTGTTGACTTTCAGTTTCTGACTGCTCTCCTTTGGCATCTCTCTCTGTGGGCTTCTCTATAAATCCTCCAGGAATAGGATTGATTCATCCTGATTCCATTGAGCCACACCTTAACTGAAGTAACCTCATCAAAGGTCTATATACAGTGGGTCCACACCCACAGGAATGGATTAAGTTTAAGAATTTGTTTTTCTGAGGTGCATAACTCCAAACCACCATAGCACTCTTTATTTTAATTCCTGACTTTAAAGATCTAACTTAATTCTCGTAATTTTATATTTTAGTTTCACTCTCTGAATGATATTTTTCCTATTTACAAGGGCTTTTTCTTATTCTTTCTTTCTCTCTCTCTCTCTTTCTTTCTTTCTTTCTTTCTTTTTCTTTCTTCCTTCCTTCCTTCCTTCCTTTCTTTTCTTTCTTTCCTTCCTTCCTTCCTTCCTTCTTTCCTTCCTTCCTTCCTTCCTTCCTTCCTTCCTTCCTACCTTCCTTTCTCTCTTTCTTTCTTGTTGTATTATTGTGGAGGGTTTTTGAGTAAGAAAAATACTGATTTTATTAAATCTTGACCCTCAGATATGCATCTTTTTAATGCTGTTTGATCTAGTGGAAGGATGCACTTCTCCATTCTGAAATATAATGGCCATCTTGAGGGAAAATACTTGTGCAGTTGTTTGAGTTCTGAGCTGAACTAGTTTTTCTTTACATGGAACACATTTTTTTAATTGTGTAGTATATATATAACATAAAATAAGCCTTTTTGACCATTTTTAAGTGTACAATGCAGTGGCATTAATTACATTTACAATGTTGTGCTACCATTACCACCAGCCATTTCCAAAACTTTTTCATTGCCCAATGCAGAAAAGCTGCACCCATTAAGCAATAATTCTCCATTCTCCCACCACCAGTCCTTCATAACCCCAAATCCACTTGGTATCTGCATGAATTTGCTTATTCTAGATACTTCATGTAAGTGGAATCATGCAATATTTGTCCTTTTGGGCCTGGCTTATTTCACTTAATATGATGTCTTTAAGGTTCACCCATGCTGTAGCATATATCAGAACTTCATTCCTTTTTGTGGTTGAATAGTACCCCATTGTCAGAATATATCATATGTTCACTCATCTATTGATGGACCTTTGAGTTTTTTCCACCTTTTGGCTATTGTGAATAATGCTGCTATGAACATTGGTGGACAAGTATCTGTTTGAGTCCCTGCTTTCAGTTATTTTGGGCATATATCTAGGAGTGAAATTTCTGATCCATCTGGTAATTCTATGTTTAACTTTCTGAGATATCACCAAACTGTTTTCTACAGTGGCTGCACCATTTTACATTCCCACAAAGAACATGTGTTTCCAATTTCTCTGCATCATTGCCAACACTTATTTTCTGTTTTTGTTTTTTTTTTAATAATGGGCATCCTAGTAGGTTTGAAGTGGTATCTCATTGTGGCTTAGATTTGCATTACCCCTATTAGCTGATGATGTTGAACATCTTTTCATGTGCTTCTTGGCCATTTATATATCTTCTTTGGAAAATTGTCTATTCAAGTTCTTTGCCCAGTTTTTAATTGGGTTGCTTGTCTTTTCGCTGTTGAGTTGTAGGATGTCATGTACTGTTTTGATCTCAAATTTTTCCTGGTCTGCAATGTTTTTGATGCAATATGTGGCATATCCTGTAATAAATTATATTCTAAATTATCTTATTTAGCCTTTGCTTCAATCCCACATAGTAGATATTGTTATTCCCATTTTGCAGATGAGAAAGTGACCAGAAGGATAAGTAATTTGCCCAAGGTCACACAACTAGCAAAGTCAGGAATCAAATCTACACTCTTTTAAAAACATAGACAAATTCCTCCTTATTCTTTGGCACTGCTAAAAATTAAGAAATAGACCTAGAAGAAAAAAATCAATCCTCCATAAGAGATAACAACACACTTATACAGATATATTTGGAAAAAGAAACCAAAGTATTCTTTTTGTTTTTATGTTCACTTTCAAAGCAGGAACAGAGGGTTCGTTGGAGACACAGAAAGGAAGATCCAAAAGCTTTTCTCTGTTTCTCCCTCACTGAGTCAGGGCTGCTTTTAAAAAAGGTACCCTGTGCTAGAGCTCGAGTCTTTAGTTCACTCAGCAGGGACAGGCCGTTACCACAGTTGCTCTGTGAGTTCTTGTGTTCCTTTTTTCCTAAAGCTCTGTGCTTCTCCTTATTTGTAATGCTTCACTTTTTTCTCACTTGTGGCAGAGACAGACAGGAAAAGCTGGCTCTCAGAGAAAGGGGAGAATTACAACACTGAATATGCAGGAGTGAGCCCGGGAAGAGAGAGCACCCCAGGTAGGTCTCAAGCGCAGCAAACAGGAAATGTGCCCAGGTTTCCTGGACTCAAGGAAGTCAGTGACCTACAGCCAGACATTTGCCTGCATGTGTCCTAAAATATGTTCTTGACAGACTATAGTCAGTAGTATGATAATCTATAGAAAAGCAGAAATTTGCATTACTCCATCTATTTTCCCAGTTTTTCATGATAGATTTTTTATTTTATAAAGTCACTCAACCTAACCGTGAACAACAATAATCTGTATATATTTACTGTACCACATCTTCAGCACTTGATTATTCACAGCATGAACAATGTAGATGTGATGACTATTTCTAGCCAAAACTATACTGAAAGTTTCTCGACTATAATTATCACGGACTTTAAACCTAAGCATTAGGCTATGTTCCTAGCTGCTTGCTAGGAAATTGTATTGCTGAAGCTATTTTTTACAAAGGACACAAATTTGGCTCTGGAAACATGCAGATAAAAAACAGATGGATTTTTATCTATTCATTCAAAGTGGGGGGGAGGGGCCAAGTGATTTGTGTGTTTTGTGTCTCTCTATTGGAGGACAATAAACTGATGGAGAGGGTTTTTCAGGAAAAGAAAAGCAGACATGAACTAGATCAGCGACCATCCCTTTGGATGCCAGATGACCTCGGATGGAGATTTAGTGCTAGATTTAAAAGGCTTTGTTTACAGACAATTAAAAACCACATAAATTTAAATTGTCAAAGAAGAAATGGTTTCCAAAAGCCTCTAACAGCCCGATAGCCCCTCCTCAGCCCATGTAGGAAAGGCCCAGAGGCAAGTACAAAGCCACTAACAAATGCCTGTGGAGTTTGCAAGGAAGCCAGATCCCGCTGCTCCTGCTGCTTGCCACTGCTATTGAAAGACAAAAGTCTTACAGGGCTTCAAATGTAGATTCTTTGAGTGCTCATCAAACAGTAAGAAGGCAACGGACTGCCATGGAGGAGGCTGTGCACAGAAGTACACCACAAAGGACGAAATTATTGCAATTAGGACTTTCTCCAATTGATGCGTTTGAACTTTCTATCCATTTTCCCACCGAAGGAATTAGGTTAACATTTTAAAAAGTAATACAACCACAAATGGTGGTAGGACTTCAAGTCTGAAATCTTCGAAGTTTTCTTATCTGTGTATTTTACTTCTTCCCATCAGCCACCAGACAAACGGACACAGCTTCAGAAAAGAGCAGCTCCATAGAAAGAAAGCATCCTTGCATGTTTGCATCAATATTTGGTGCTGATGTTGATGAATAAGTAATGATGTGTAGGTGTTGATAACATTTATACACATCCCTGATTGGTTCTGACACAGGTGCTCCATAGAGGATGGGGTTTACAAGCCGAAATCGGTCAGGAGAAAGCCGTGGTTTTAGGCTGCATCACAATCCCTGCCCCCACAGATGGGGGGGGGGGGTTTGCACCTGTGTTTGAAGTCGCTCTTTCATTTAGTTTCTCGGCAGAAAACCCAGACACCATGTTCAAACTGGGAGCACCTGTGTTTGGCGCCAACTTGGACAATTCCGTAGCCTGAATGTGGTCTTTTAGATTCAGTACGTAAACTTAACAAGAAAACTTTTTTCCCTTGGAGTTTTGAAATTTTTGTTTAAAAAAAAAAAAACTGAGTTATAAATATACATATTAATCTTACCACAGGACCAAACATGTGCAGCGTGCAGTGCAGTTTGCTGACATCATTCAAGGACTTGGGTGATAAAAGAAAAGTGCTATTTAAAATTGGAAGAGGGAAGAAACCCTGCTCGTCGATTGAAATCGTTCTTTAAATTTCAAGGCCGTTTTTCCTCTGTTTGTGATGTGACATTTAGGCACCAGAGTCAACTGCTCATTTAATATAATCTTATTTTTTCTAAGTTAAAGTCAGGAATTGAACATCACTGACAGCTAAATTAAAATTTGGAAGATTTTTCTTTAATAAACTGACAACAATACAGATAGATTCTTCACTCTCTGCTTAATTGGGTTAAGGATATTAAAAATTCTCTCCAGTTTAAAATAATACATCTTTTGCAACCGTAACTAATCTTTCATTCCCTAAGGTTTGGCCAGTGACAACTGGAGGCAAATCAAGAAGAATTTATCACTGAATCATGACCACAAGTCTCATTTTAAAAATTGCAGAGAACAATTAAATGGCACATTCAAATTCTTTGGACTTAGCATTGGTAAATCTAAAGACTACAAATATGCATTAAAAAAATCTGCATGGTTTACTTTATGGCTGTTTTAATTTTTTTAGTCAAATTAGTAACATAAGAGTTATAATTCAAAGCCAAATATTTCAATTTTCAGTAAAGAACAAATGCAAGAGGGAAATGATACATATGGTTTTCTTCAAAGAAATAAAATACAGCTGTCTAACCAAAATTCTATTGCTAAATTATTCTGGCAGCAACATTCTATAACAACAGAATCCTTATTTAAACTTTATATCCAAGAGCAGAAAGTGTCAATCAAGTAATAATGTGTTAAATAAATATTGTGGAGTTGCTATCATAAAAAGGTTATGTGTAGATAAAATTGTTATATTATTAATGACTTTGAACAAATAATTCTGACTAGAAAAAATTTTCCAAATAAATACTTTTTAAAATTTTTTATCAATTAACTAAGCCTTTGATTGGAATTCTCCACCCTCCAGCGTCAAGGAGATGCCTTTTCTTTTCTTTAAACAAAGGATTCTTCTTCCTCAAAAGGGGTTTGTCTAGTTCTTTTATTGTTTTATGTCACACAAGGGAAAAATGCTTTTGAGGCATCACTACTGAATTTAGCAGGGAGGAGAGTTTACTGCTATATAATCATTAGTCAATGCAGTAGCTGAAACCCTAAACAAAAGAAAACAAACTACAAACAGGCAAGCATCCCCTAAAGGCACATCAGAACACTAGAGAGGGGCGGCACGGATTTCAAACAAGGTTGCCCAAGCATGTGCTAAATATTGCTGCTCTTGACTTTAAACTGCACACGGAGGAATACAGTTTCACCTTCTATTTTGAAACCATACTGAGAAGCAGAGGAAAAAGAATATAAAGGGTTTCGCAAATGCACTTTACTCTCACTCTGTGGCAACTTCGTGAAAATTGTATTTCAAACCTAATAACATCTCTCAATAGAAAGGGTTCTATCATAAAGCTATTAGAAAGGGATGCTTAAATCGCAAGCATCTTTCTATCTTGAGCCAGGGGTTGTTACTTCATACAAACTACCACCATATACAGTTGCATTTATACTATAAATGAATGCTGCTAGAAATCTTGGGGAAAATTTCAGAAAGATTTCCTTCTTTCAAACACACTGATGATTTTCTATCAGGTTCTTAACGATGAGGGGGGAGTATTAAAACTTGTCTGCTGTAATTCCCTAAAGCAAGCTAATGAGGAAGCATTGTTTTGTCAAAACAAACACATGCAAAAATAAATAAGTACCTAATTTAAAAATTGAACAAGAAAGTACAATGGAAGTAGTAATGCTTTTTTAAAAAGCAGGCACAATGCATATGCAACACATTTCACAGATAGGAACCCATGTGTTGGGAGGAAAAATAGTGTGTAGTATAAGAAAAGTACCTTTAATGACAAATTCTTTAGTCTAAAATATTTCTTTAAATTGTTGATTCTACTTTCTGTGTTTTGTGCATATGTTTTCTTTTTAATTACTACAGTCATTTTGGAAGTTGTGTTGTTATTCAAACTTGCTGCTTAAAATCAAGCTAAGATAATTCCATAATATAAAAACCAAACTACATTGGCAAACTGTGCCTGGGCAGTGTGTATTAGTCAGCAGCAATGTGTGTTTATGCTGTACATTCCCAAGTCTTATACACCTTCCTTACCTTCCCCTCCTCCCTTCTAAGATAATTCTTACTTTTCAAAAGTATTTTCCAAATAACTTCAGATCAATCAGAGATTATACAGTCAGTATAATAATATATAAAATTCTAGGTTACATTGATTTTCTTGGTTTATTGTAGTATGTGACAATAAGAACTCACTAGGACAGAGACTGGAAGGAATTTAATACCATTAACTACATTCCCCAAATATGCAACCTAAAATTTTGACAAAATAAAATATCACTGATGATACGAGCAAATTGAGATGTGAAAAGACTGTTTTAACTGCCTTTATTAATTTATAATTTCTCCCCCAAATTAGAATCACTTGAAAAGTTTATGAAAGCACTCCCTAGCTCAGGTTTTTATTTTTAATTCGATTCTTTATTAGAAATATGGAGTGCTTCACGAATTTACGTATCATCCATGCGCGGGGCCATGCTAATCTTCTCTGTATCGTTCCAATTTTAGTATATGTGCTGCCAAAGCGAGCACCCTAGCTCAGGTTTTAACAAGACTTGTCTAGCCTCCATTAACCCTTGAGAAGAGGGACTCAGATTCTCTTCCCATCCCCAAAGCAAGCCCCTCTTTCCCCACCCTGCACCCTTGCCTGGCTCAATAAAACTCATTAAATGAATGAATGAATCAATCAATCAATCAATTAATGAGGATCCTATCCAACAAGGGAGGTAAACCAAGAAACATAGATAAAATATTTGGAATGTGAAACGACTCAGATAGATGGGGGTGAGGAGCAGCAGTAAAAAAAGTACATAGCCCATACTTTCCTGAAATGAATCAATAAACGAAAGAAATTTTCACATTTTAAAGAGTTCTGATATAAAGTTATGTATTAAAATTTATTTTGAGTTGAATCCCATAGTATTCAACAAAGATAGATGCCAGCTGAAAATAGTAATTTGATTAGAGCAAACTAGAAAATGAAAATAATTATCAGAATCATTGCTCCCTAAATCCGTTTTGTTTTCCTTAGAGATCTGGGTGTTGATGTTGTGTCTAGACAGGCACAAAAGGTTGAAACTGATCAATTGTCAGCTACTTACCTGCTCCAGATAAATATTCAATTGCCCTCCTCTCACAAATTAACCTTTCAGCACACAGCAAAGATTTCTGCCTAAATGATCTGGATTGCCATAACTCTATTTTGCCTGTGTATACACATTTGTATCATGGTGATAAAAAAAAAAAAAA
>JAQZBX010061263.1:0-17137 GCA_029593785.1 Cabassous unicinctus
GTTGAGGACGTTGCGAGGGAACCTGCCTCGCAATCGGACCTCTGTAAGTGTTCAGCGATTATGGGACAAGAAATTAGTCAGCATGAGACATTTGTAGAGGGTCTCACAGATGCTTTAAAGACACGAGGAGTAAAGGTGAAAGTGAAACAATTGTTAAGGTTTTTTGAGTTTCTAAAAGAAGTTTGTCCCTGGTTCCCCCCAAGAGGGAACCATAGATGAGAGGAGGTGGGCAAGAGTAGGAGATGCCCTAAAGGACTACTACCGAACCTTTGGTCCTGAAAGGGTCCCTGTTCAGGCGCCACTTGACCCGGCCCGCGGGTCAGTCGAACTGGAACCTGAAAGAGGGAGTGGGAATTGGGGGGACAAGAGACACGAAGAATGACAGCAAGACAGGATTCTGATTTAGCTGCAAAAGTTTAGTGAAAAGGCAGGGTATATATACTCTGAAGGAGGAGGGGTCATCTGATGTGGACGTCAGCAAGTTGCTAGGTAACAAACTACAGCCTGGTCAGCAGATTTACAAGAAAAGATGTAGCGAGTACGGGGAGATAGAAACTTAGTGCGGGCCATGTGCAATGACATTTGGCCAAACGCCCAAAGTGGGAGTGCCTAAATAAAATAAAAGAGGAGATGGTGTTAGTTCTAAGAATGGCCATGATAAAGCAGATGCCGAGGGCAGCTTCCCACATGAATGGGTATTGAATTTTTTAAATGTTTTTTTCCTACACTAATTAACTTAGTTTGCCTGAGCTGCAGTCACAAATACCACAAACTTATTTGGCTTAAACAACAAGCATTTATTAGCTCATAGTTTCAGAGTCCAGACATCCAAATCAAGGCATTGGCCAAACCATGCTTTTGCCCCAAAGACTACTATTCTGATGGTGACTTGCTGCAATCCTTGGGGTTCCTTCGCTTGTATCTCACCTCCTGTCATATGGTGATGTCTTCTCCTTTCTCCTAACACTTATTGCACAGACCACGGAGCCAAGGTGGGAATTCTACTGGCTGCCAAGTTCATCTCCCAGACGGCCCAATGCATCTATTAACCTACCATGTGGTCATTTGGGAGGCTGGAATTGAGCACACATCACTCCCTTTCACATTCTATTGTGAGAACTAGTTCCATGATTTACATTGGATATAAGTGATGGGGGAAGGTGAGGAAATATAGTCCTTTGCTAATATGAGATTCTATAATATACAATTTATGTTATAGAAAGGGATTATACATTTTATAGGTGTGACAGTTTGAATTTATTTTATGAATCCCCAAAGGAGAAAGATTATGTTTGTAAACTAATCTAGTCCTCTGGTGTGATGTCCTTTGATTGCATTAAATTCAGCTGAGGGGACTCTGATAAGATTGATTTAGGACTTTTGATTGAGCTACATCAGTAAGGCTTAACTCAGTTTGGGTCTCTACCCCCTTGCTGGGTTTGATATAAATGGAAACACGGAGAAAGGCTGACTGTGACAAACACAGGAAGAGAGAGTTCTGTCATTTTTGATCCTGCTATGTGACAGAAAGGAGAAGGCTCAAACAGCTGAGCCCTGGGGAGAGATGAGCATTTGCCCATTAGCTTACAGCTGAAATTGGGAAGAGAGAGGAGTAGCCGAGACTGATATAGGAAGCCCTAAAAGACAAGCCCTATGCCAGCATGTAGCTGAAATCTGGAAGACAGCAAAGCAGCTGGGCCACAGAGAGAAAGCCCAGAGGGGAAGAAGAGACCAGGTAAAGATTGCCCCTCCATCTTGCTTCAACACATGGCAGCTGACTTTGGTGAGAAAGCACTTCTTATGGTACTGTGAGCTGGACTTTTCACAGCCTTGGAAATGTAAGCATTTACTTTAAATAAATCCCCTTTATAAAAGCCAACACATTTTCTGGTACTTTGCATCGGCAGCCCTTTAGCAGACTAAGACAATAGGAAAGCTAGTAATCTCCATCACTGTTTGTTTACAGTCTTTTTCTAGTTTGCTCTAAAATTTACTCCTGAGGTAATCTGAGATCTGACTCTAGATATAGGCCTCATTTACTGAGGGTTGGTAAGGAAGAGGCATAAGAATTGCTTGAAAGATGATTGCTGTAAATGAGGTTGTTACAGAATCTTCAAATAGGAACAATGTATCAGTTTTGTGATACACTCATTCATGAATCTTCCCCAAACACCCATTCCATTTCTCAGAGAGCTACTTCTTCCTAATCAATGCACTAATTTGAATATAAGGCTGTGAATTCAAACTATGTTGTCATTCAGCAACCCACAGATAAATATATTTTATTTGTACTTTGTCAGTCTTGTGATTTCAAAAGTTAAGAGATTCTTTTGGGGGGTAGTTATAGAAATGCCCACTTTGCTGATTGTACCATAAACTGAAAATTTATGATTTTTGATCTTGTCAATGTCTTTCTAGAAGTTCTCCCCTGCAGTTAAAAATATTCAACCCCATTCACAGTTCCTCTATTCCTTAAGTCCTTCATAATGTTCTATGCACCAATCATTCTTCCAGTTTGCTTTCAGTAGATATTTCATTCCAACTGACCACAGCTAATAATTTAGATGATGTCACATCCTCAATTACTAATTGAATTTTTACTTTCTTCACACCAAAATCATTTCCTTGGGAGTTTTTTTGCACCAATTACTGTGTCAATTATTCTTAATAGTGGCAAATGACAGATTCTATTCTGGTAAGATTAAGCAGAAAGGAATGTATTAAGGCATATTAGATAGCTCCCTAATCTTCAGAACATGAAAAGAGCCAGATTTTGAAGCTAAGCAGCCATAAATAATGCCCAAACACAAAGGGCATTTGTAACATAAATGACCCTGCCTCCACTATTTAGGAATGGAGGCAAAAGCTTCTCTACTACTACCTTGAGAGCATGACATCTCTCCCACTATCCCTAGCAGAAAATCAATTCTCCCTTTCTTTCTGACCTCAAGGATGGAAGTCAGATTGTGAAAAATTGCCAATATTTAGGGTTGGTATTTCAAGATATTAAGCAATAACAAAATACCCATATCCACTGGAAGATATATTCACAACATTTTAAAACTTCTTTGAGATGAAAAGAAACTTAAGTTTTTAACTGAAGGTCCTTCCCATATCCCAGAAAATATTAATTTTAAAAGCAGGAAACATAAGCATATCAAGGATATAATTCTCATGATTGGCTCCTATTTATTATGCCCTCTAGATTGAGAGACTGGTTGAGGGGTCAATATTATTCTTTTTTTAGGCCCATAGATAAGACTGATGTTTTCTTTCACTTCTGTTCTCTCTTAGACTTGAATGTTCTGAATCCCTTCTTTCTCTGGGTCAGGTGCCTTTCACTACAGTGCCCTGGGCACATTTTCTTGATTATCACTGCTGCTCTTCCTCAGCAGTCAGCACACATACATTCACTTTAGAAATTCACTATATTCACTTCTATATTCATGTCTCCATTTTTCAATCTTTTTGCTCTTGTCTGTTTATACTATTTTAATTCCATCACTATCATTTCAATGAGGCCCCAGGAGACAAGAAAAGTAAATCTAAGCTTACCATCTTGACCTATAAATCTCCTATTAAGTGTTTTGTAAAAATTATTTTGTAATGTTGGTGTTATCACAGTATCAAAAATCCATGTGAAATCACTTACTATTCCTTGCTTTAAATTAAAAATGATAACCTGTCCTTTTTAAGATGATAATGAAGCACATTCTATAACCTCACCAGTATATTTTTAACACCTGCCACTATCTTTTATGTAATTTCATGTATAAGAGATTACATAAAATCTTGGTTCATTCTGTTATATGAAATGGAAATAGCTGGCAACTCACAGGTAAAAGGATGAACATTACAAATGGTTGTCACTGTAATTTTCATCATTATACCCTTTAAAGTGGTGTGTGGACCAAGCATGTTTGAATAAGTAGTGCATACTGTGTGGAACAATATCAGCCTACTGGTACCTCCTTTTTTGGCTAACACATCAACTTGTCATAAAGCAGTTATTTATGTGTGCTCCATGTGTGAGTAAATAATTTTTAGGTGAGAACATTGAATATAATCCTGGATTGTTCACTTTTCCTCTGTTACTTAATAAGATTTAAAAGATTTGCTTTCTGAGTAGGTGTATTCTACACATTCTTGGGAAGTCTTCAATTTCTAGTAGTTTGACCCTGTTAGAAGTGCATTAGTAGAAAGATCGAAAATGGTAAAGTAGGGAACAGCAGGCTGCGCTCTTCCTCTAGAAACTGTGGGAAGGTAGGCAGGCTTATTGGGCATAAGGGAAGCCAGGGTTTCATGGGGGAAATAGGAGAAGGCCCCTGGAGAGGGAGGGTCCCAGCTGGGCACCAGGGAAAAGGGAAGCCACCCAGCTGGCTCCAGAGAAGAATGGAGGGTACCAGCTGACCCAGGAGGAGAGGAAAACTGCCCAGCCGGCCCTAAGGGAGGAGGAGCCATGCAACTGGCTCTGGGAAAGAGGTGAGCTGCTGAGAAGGAATCTCACAGGTGGGCCTGTGCCTAGCCTGCTTTGGGAAGGGGGGAGTGGGGCAAGCCACAGAGAGACCTGAGGGAACTTAGCTGGAAGCTTTCTCTCTCTCTGTCTCTCTCTGTCTCTCTCTCTTTTTCCCATTTCCTTTTTCCTTCCCCCCACCCCCCCTCCATCTGGGTGCTGGTGGAAAGGCTGGTTATGGGGTGATGATTGAAACGTACAAACAGCTAGAGAAGAGTAGACTAGTGAGTCACTGGTAGCCTGAGAAGAAGGTCTGGATTTTTTTTTCTCTCTCTCTCTCTCTTCACCTGGATATCTGCAAAGAGGGGAGTAGAAGGGTGATTGATTGGCCAAAACAGGAAGCTTGAGAGGTGGAACCTAGCTGGCCCTGGTGATCTGAGAGGGAAACCCAGATTTTTCTTTACTTTTGTTTTGTTTTGCTTGCTTGTTTTTTCTCCTCCTTTTCCTTATTTTCTTTCCTCCTTCTGTTTTTCTTCTTTTCTTTCTTCTCTTCCTATTTCTCTTGTTTTTAATTTTTTCACTTTTTTCTTTTCCCTCTTTTTATCTTTTATTTATTATTATTTACCCTCCTTTTTCTTATCTTCCTCTTCCCTTCCTTTTTTTATTTTTTCTTTATTTTTCCTTTCTTTGATTTTTCCCCTCTTCTTTTCTTCCTTCCTTTCTGCCTTTCCATCTTTTGTCTTTCTTTCTTTTATTTTTACTTATCTGGTCTCTTGTTTGCTTTATTTTATTTTTTCCTGTTTCTTTTTTAACCTTTTAAAATTTTTATTCCTCTTTACTATTTTTCTCTCTTATTTGTTTTTTCTGTCTCTTTTTTGTTCTTTTTCCTTCCTTCTTTTTATTCTTTTCTTTTTCTTTTATTATTCTTCTCTCTTTCTTTTTTTGTGGATCTAATATTTTTTCATTGAGCATGTGCAACTATAAGGATATAGAATAAGGGAAAATACGTTATAAAGAGGACTCCTAACACAAAACCCAATAAAAATAAATCCCTAGACTAGAAAGAGAAACTAACCAACTGAATAAGCCCATCAAAATAAACAGATGCCTAGACATCAGCAAAAAATTACAAGCCATACTAAGTAACAGGAAGTCATGGCCCAGTCTGAGGAACAAACTAAAAAGCAGGAGGAGATGCACAATGTGGAACAAGGATGTCCAAACAAATATCCTTAATGAACTCAATGAAATGAATGAAAAGACAAGACTACACTGGGGGAACATACAGAAAAAATTGTAAACGTACATAAAAAGATAACAGATCTTAAGGTGATGAAAGGCACAAAGCAAGAAATTAAAAATACACTAGAAGCATATAACAACAGATTTGAACAGGCAGAAGAAAGAATAGTGCCATTGAAAATAGAACATCTGAAATTGCACAGATAGTAGAACAGAGAAAAAAATGGAAAAAATTCATCAGGGATGCAGTGAATTGAATAATAACACAAAACACACAAACATACACATTATAGACCTCCCACAGGGAGAAGAGAAGGGAAAGAGGGCAGTAGAAGCATTTGAGGAAATAATGGCCAAAAATTTCCCAACTCTTATGAGGGACATGGATATACAGGTCCAGAAAACACAGCATACTCCAAGCACAATAAATCCTAGCAGACCTACTCCAAGATACATACTTATAAGATCAATACAAAAGCAGAATCCTGAAAGCAACAAGAGAAAAGAGGTCCATCACATATAAGGGAAGCGCAATAAGATTAAGTGCTGATTTTTCACTGAAACCATGGAAGTAAGAAGGCAGTGGGAGGATATAGTTAAGGTGCTGAAAGAAAAAAAAACTATCAGCTGAGAATTCTGTATCCAGAAAAATTCTCACTCAAAAATGAGGGAGAGTTCAAAATATTCACAGATAAACAGAAATTTAGAGAATTTGTCAACAAGAGTCCTGCCCTTTAAGAAATACTTAAGGGAATGCCACCAGTTGAAAGGACAAAATAGGAGAGAGAGGGTTAGAGTAGAGTGTAGAAAGAAAGATTTTTGGTAAGAGTAACTAAAAGGATAAAAAAGAAATAAAAATAAAATATGACATATGTAAACCTAAAGAATATGTAAAATAAAGAATAAATGGATAAAGTAAGTACTGCCTTTACAGTAATAACACTGAATGTTAATGGATTAAACACGCCAATAAAAAGACACAGATTGGCAGAATGGATAAGGAAATATGACCCATCTATATGCTGTATACAAGAAACTCACCTTAGACCCAAAGACATAAACAGGTTGTAAGTGAAAGGTTGGAAAACAATTTTACACAAAAACAGTAGCTAAAAAAGGGCAAGAGTAGCTATACTAATATTGGAAAAAACACTTTAAGTGCAAAACTGTTGTAAGAGACAAGTACACATTAATAAAAGGGGTAATCTACCAAGAAGAAAGAACAATCATAAATATTTATGCAACTAACCAGGGAACCCCAAAATATTGAGGCAAATACTGACAAAATAAGAGAAATAGATACTTCTATATTCATAGTGGGGGACTTCACTAGACCATTATCACCATTAGACAGAACATCTCAATAGAGGCTCAATAAAGAAACAGAGACCTTGAATAATACATTAGAGGAAATAGACCTAATGGACTTATACAGAACTTTACACCCCAAAACAACAGGATACACACTCTTCTCAAGTGCTCATGGACTATTTTCCAGGATAGACCACAAGATAGGTCATAGAGGAAGTCTCAACAAATTTAGAAAGACTGAAATTATACCAAGCACTTTTTCTGACCACAACAGAATGAGGCTGGAAGTCAATAAAGGATGGAGAACTGGAATAGGTACAAATATATGGAAGTTAAACAACACACTCTTAAACAATCAGTGGGTCAAGGAGAAAATTGACAGAGAAATTACTAACTACCTTGAAGCAAATGAAAATGAGAACATATCAAAATTTATGGGATGCAGCTAAATCAGTGGTGAGAAGGAAATTTATAGGCCTAAATCCCTACATTAAAAAAGGCTAGCTAAAATCAAAGACCTAACTGCACACCTGGAGGAACTAGGAAAAGAACAACAAACTACTCCCCAAACAAGCAGAAGAAAGGAAATAACAAAGACTAGAGCAGAATTAAAGGAAATTGAGAATAAATAACATTAGAAAGAACTAACAAAACACACAAGCAACCTACATTTACAAAAGAAGAAACAGAAGAACTCAACTGACCAATCACAAGTAGAGAGATTGAATTAATCATCAAAAACCTTACAACTAATAAAAGCCCAGGGCCAGATGACTTCACAGATGAATTCTACCAATCATTCTGGAAAGAACTAATACCAATCCTGCTCAAACTTCCAAAAAAATTGAAGAGGAGAGAACATTACCTCACTCATTCTATGATGCCAACATCACTGTAATATTAAGGCACATAAAGATGCTATAAGAAAAAAAAATTGCAGACCAATCTCTCTAATGAACTTAGATGCAAAAATCCTCAACAAAATACTTGCTCATATAACCCAACATCACATTAAATGAATTATACACCATGATCAAGGAGGTTTTATCCCAGGTATGCAAGATTGGTTCAACATAAGAAAATTAATGTAATACATCACAGTAAGAGATCACACAGTCACCTCTATCGATGCAGAAAAGGCATTCAACAAAATACAGCAACCTTTTTAAAATAAAAATACTTCAAAAGATAGGATTAGAAGGAAACTTCCTCAACATGATAAAGGGCATATATAAAAAATCCATAGCTAAGATCATACTCAGTGGTGACAGGGTAAAGACTTTCCCTCTAAGATCTGAAACAAGACAAGGAAGCCCACAGTCACTACTCTTATTTAACATTTTATTAGAGGTACTTGTTAGAGCAACTAGGCAAGAAAATAAAAGACATCCAAATTGGAAAGGCAGAAGCAAAACTTTCATTATTTGCAAATGACCTTATCCTATATGTAGAAAGTCCTGAAACATCTACAACAAAATTTTTAGAGCTGATAATGGAGTTCAGTAAAGTGCAGGATGTAAGACCAACATGCAAAAATCAGTAGCATGTACACTAACAATGAACAATCTGAGGAGGAAATCAAGAAAAAAATTCCATATACAATAGCAGCGAAAACATCAAATATCTAGGAATAAACTTAACTAAGTATGTAAAGGACCTGTACAAAGAAAGCTACATAACATTGCTAAAGGAAATCAGGGATGACCTAAATAAATGGAAGAATATTACATGTTCGTGGATTGGAAGACTAAAAATCATTAAGATGTCTATCCTACCCAAATTGATTTACAGAGTCAACACAATCCCAATAAAAATTCCAACAGCATTTTTTACTGCATTGGAAAAGCCAATTATCAAATTTATTTAGAAGGGTAAGGGGCCACAAATAACCAAAAACATCTTGAAAAAGAAAAATGAAATTGGATGTATCATGTCACCTGACTTTAAAGCATAATAAAACAAAGAATATGTCCATACATGGGAAAATTACAACTAATGTAACTTATGGATGATAGTTAACAGTAATATTGTAATATTTTGCAACAATGATAAGTTTTTTTTCAATGCTAAGGGACAACAATGGAGGGTTTAAGGAGATATAGGATTTTTCCTTTTGGTGTAATGAAAATGTTCTAAAATTGACTGAGGTGAGGACAGCACAACTTTGTGATGAAATTGAAAGCCACTGACTGTACACTTTGAATGGATTGTATAAAGCCTGGAACTGTATAACACAAGGAATCCAACCATAGATGAAGGACTGTGGTTAACAGGATAAATATGAGAACATTTTCACCTGAACAATAACAAATATATAATACTAATATAAGGTGTTAATAATTGGGATTATTAACAAGATTGGGGGAAAAATACACCAAATGTAAGATATAGGCTATAGTTAGTAGAAATATTTTGATGATCCTTTTTCATGGTTTGTAACAAATGTTTCACAACAATGCAAGCTGTTGTTGGTGGGTATATATCTCAGAGCCTTGTATGAAGATATGCATGTTTATTATATAGATTCACAAATTTTACTATACATTTCTTGTTTATGTATGTTCATTTATGAATTACATACTTCAATAAAATTTTATTTTAAAACTACAGTGGTCAAAACTGCATGATATTGGCACAAGGATAAACATACTGACCAATGGAACTGAATTGAGGTTTCAGATATAGACCCACTCATATTCATCCAAATGATATTCAACAAGGCCACCAAGCCCACTCAACTGGGACATACTAGTCTCTTCAACAAATGGAGCTGTAAGAACTGGATGTTCATATCCAAAAGAGTGAAGAGGATCACCACCTCATGCACTGTATAAAAATTAACTCAAGATGGATCACAGACCTAAATATAGGAGCTAAGACCATAAAACTCCTAGAAGATAATGTAGGGAAGCATCTACAAGGTCTTGTAGTAGGAAATGATTTCATAAACTTTACACCCAAAGCACAAGCAACAAAAGAAAAAATAGATAAATGGGGCCTCCTCACAATTTAAACCTTTTGTCCTTTAAAGGAGTTTGTCAAGAAAGTGAAAAGGCAGCCTACTCAATGGGAGAAAATATTTGGATCCACCTATATGATAAGGGCCTAATACCCAGAATATATAAAGAAATCTTACATCTCAAAAATAAAAAGGAAAACATCCCATTTAAAAATGGGCAAGAGATTTGTACAGACACTTTTTCAAAGAGGAAATACAAATGGCTAAAAAGCACATGAGATGATGCTCAACATTACTAGTTATAAGGGAAATGCAAATTAAAACTACAATGAGATATCATCTTATGCCTATTAGACTGCCTGCTATTAAAAATACAGAAAACTACAAGTGTTGGAGAGGATGTGGAGTATAGGAACACTCATCCACTACTGGTGGGAATGTAGAATGGTGCAGTACTGTGAAGGACAGTTTGGCGGTTCTTCAGGAAGCTAAATATATAATTTCCATATGATCCAGCAATCCCACTACTAGGAATATACACAGAAGAATTGAAAGCAGTGACGCAAACAGATATATGCACACCAGTGTTCATTGAAGCATTATTCACAAAATTATTGCATTATTGCCAAAAGTTGGAAGAAACCCAAGTTTCCGTCAACAAACGAATGGATAAACAAAATGTGTTATATACATATAATAGAATATTACTTAGCTGTAAGAAGGAATGAAGTATTGACACATGTGACAATATGGATGAATCTCAAAGATTTTATGTTAAGTGAAGTAAGCCAGTCAGGAAAGGACAAACTGCATGATCTCATTGATATGAACTAAGGATATTGAGCAGACTCACAAATGTAAAGTCTGGAAGATAGATTACTAGGAGATAGAAGGGGAGTAGAGAGTGTTGAGTCCATGCTCAAATCTGGGCAAAATCTTTGATAATTTGAATGGGGGAGGTTTGGCAGTGGACAGGGATGATGGTGGTGCAGTTATGTGAGTCGGGTCAATGATGCTGGAGTGAGAGTATGAGTGGGGTTGGGAAGGTGGGTTGGGCTATCCAAAGAGCTGCAGGGAGGGCTGGAGGAAGGAACAGGTGAACTCTGAGGAGGCAGTGGACTGAGGTTGAGAATACAATGGTGGGAGTGTTCTTTTGGCAACTATGGCAGGGGATGGTCACTGGGGCAAGATGCTGGTGGTAGGGGGAAGTGTGCGGAAGGGTGCAGCTGGGGCGTACCTCTATGGAATATGAATGTGTTCATGTGGTCATAGGGTGTTATTTCAGTGGGTGGAGACCCACACAATAACCAACAAAATATTAAACTCCCATACTGGGGAGTCCTGCTACATTCTCTAATAGAGTGACAAGAGTCTCTAGAATACATAAGCAGCACCTAATACAAGAAAACAGACCAGTACACCAAGCCCTCGATATTAATGCTTGTACTTCTGAACCTTATTCTTGTAAAATTGAAACTTAGCCTCATAATACCTTTTGCCTAAGAGTTACCTCCTGAAAACCTCCTTGTTACACATATGTGGCTTCTTGCTAAGCCAAACTCAGCAAATAAACTCACTACCTACCCCCTGCTTCCTGTGTGGCACATGACTCCTGGGTATGAGCCTCCCTGCCACCAAAGGATTAATTTCAAATGCCAGACAGTGATGCATTTGGAAAAATACCTTGAACAAAAGGGCAAAACATTAAATACAAAAGAGTTTTTACAGCTAAGAGATTTCAAAGTGAGTTGGAAGATCATTCCAGAGTTTATGCTTATGCACGTCTCAGGCAGATCTCACTGCCACAGTAATCAAAACCTCAAATATGGGTTCTCCCAAGGGCTGTAGAGACATCTGGACACTCTAGGCAAGGCACACAACCCTATGAAATCACCACCCACTCAGTGGGCCTTACCCTGGAATATTTGACAACCTATTTCCCCAGTATAACAGACTCATTTATAATTTCCCTATTCACGATTCTTCTACCCCTTTTATTTGATCCTATAATTAGGACTATACCTATTAAATATATGTTCCAGAGACTTAGATCTTCGGTCTGCTCATATGTGGACTGAGCACTGACTCTCAGCAGAGTTTCCTCTAACACCTACTCTCCAATTCATTGAACTCACCCTGGACAACTAACAAAATGATGATGGTGGACAACCCCCATCCCCAAAACAAAGAATATCTACAACTGCAAGCAAAACAGTTCCTTCCAACTGCCACCTCCCTCTCAGTCTGAAGCAGAGCAGTCATCACCATCAAAAAATCCTAAAGACTGAGGAATGAACAAACATATAGGGGGAATGCAACCATGGACCAAAATAGACATATTAATTTTATAGTAATGGAAGAACTTGTAATATGATATAAAGATAATGGTTACTAGAGGTTTTGAGGGAAGGTGGAGGGAAGAATAGGTGGAACATAGGGCATTGGAAGTGTTCTGCATGATATTGCAATGATGGATACAGGCCATTATACATTTTGTCAAAACCTATAAAATTGTGCAGTGCAAAGTTTAATCCATAATGTAAACTGTAAGATCATGGTTAGTAGCAATGCTTAAATATGTGTTCATTAATTATAACAAATGTACCGTACTAATGTAAGAAGTCATTAATAAGGGAAAATGTGAGGGGGAAGAGTGTGGGGTATATGGGAATCCCCTATATTTTGGATGTAACTTTTCTGTAATCTAAAACTTCTTTAAAATAAAATTATTTTCAAGAAAAAATGCATTAGCAAAAAATTTGTTAGCAAAAATCATTAGCAGAGGTTTTTCATATTAGATGAATCACCTTAGTGTTGTCCATATATAAAATGTATTCATTGAGTTAAATAGATTAAAGGTGAAAATGAACCATCCTGGCCACTCTCACCTTGAAGTAAGAACATTTGAACTCATGCTCTTTGAAAAATATAAATTTCAGTTTTCCTTTAGGATATTATTAATAGTAATCTCACATGCTTCTTTGGTTACTTATTGATATCCTAGTTAAGTATTAATAAATTTTAGAGACATTCTATCATAAATCTTAAAAATAAATTGGAGTTCTTATCATCAATAGGAGGAAGACATTAGATAAATGAAAGAATTTAAACATAATATTTTGATTAAGTCTCAATCAACTATTTAATAGTTTATGGAAACATTTCTGAATGAGAGACTGTTTGAGCCATGAAAAAGTAAATTTAAGAAAGGAAAATCAACAAGTGAGGAAAACTGGCATTGAGGAAAGAAAATTAGACTGGGAGGTAAGAGACTCAAGGTCTTGTTTTGAGATTGGTGTGACTTTGAATAAGTTACTGAAACACCATTTGTCACATTTTCCATCCTGCAAAGTGAAGAATTAGCCAAAAGAACTTCATAGGTAAAATCTAACTCCAAAATTTCATTATCCAAGAAATTTCCTGGTTCTAACCTTTTATGATCATGTCAGAGGCAACATTTTGACATGGCTTAGAATATCTGTATTATATTAGGATACATTTCAGTTTCTTTTGCTACTCACATTATCTGTTTATGTGAAATCTTACTTCCAATCATTACCCCTCTTGGAAATTAAATAAAAGTCTAACAGAAGTGACAAAGCATAAACAGACTAATAAACATTTTAATGTAGTCACCTTGTTAATTTTCAGAGAACACCATAAAGAGGTCATAAAATACACTCTGCTGGCTTGGCCATTGCTCCCTAGTATTTTAGAAACTTTTTATAGCAGCTGAAAAAAGAAGAGTAATATTTTGATAATGACATTTAATAGAAAATATATGTGAAATTTCTCTGAAACTTAAAAAGAAAGGAATATAGTGTTTGTTAGCCAACTAGCTACTTATATCCTAACTAGATCTGAAAATGATTTGCACTAACCATACCCTTTCCTTAGAGCGCACAAAACCTTCCAAGATATATTTTCCTCTCAATCTGAAATAATAATAGTGATAATACTTATAGTATTTATTGAGTGCTTACTGTGTTGAGACTATTCAAAGCACTTTAAACATAGTAAGTCATTTAATCTTCACAAGACTATGATGTACATATTAATATTATTATACTTGTTTTATATGTGAGAAGTCTGGAATAAAGAGAGTTTGAGCAGCTTACCCAAAGTCATAAAACTCCTCAGTGCTAAAGCCAGGATTTGAACCTGGCATTCTGACTTCAACATGGCAATGCTACCCACTATGTGGAAGAGCATTGAGGATAATAGTAGAAGATGCAATCAAAAGTGCAAGTCTCTGCTACCAAAACACCAAACAAATTGAGCAGAGGTAAAAGAGAGACCACTAATATAAATAGGAAAAGATTTGGTTAATAGATTAATATTCCATGTTTGTCTTCAGAAGGGAACAAACATTTTCTTCTTTCCTTTCCCTTTGATTTTCCTAAATATAGACATTACAATACCAGCAATTACAGCCTTTGAGGGGTGAAGGAAAGGCTTAAAGGAGATTTGGTGCTGACTTTATTGTGGGAAAGTATGTCACACTTCTTTTCCCCCTCAGCAGTTTCCCTCTGCTTATTTCTTCCTTGCTGGCTCTATCTGCTTCTCCTGAGATTAACTGAAAAGGTCAAATAGTCCCAAATACTCCCTTGCAACTGGAGGTAGGCATGTAACCGGCTCTGGACAATGAGACATGAGAAAAAGTCTGCTGCAAGGTTTCTGGCAAGATTTTCCTTCATGATAAAAGGACAAGTGTGCAAAGAGGTTTTGCTAATCCCTTCCAAGTTTTGGAAATTATCCTACAGTTCTTGGATCTGCTGCAGGCCACCCAGAGACCATAAAGTGAGGCCCAGCCAGCATATGGAGTATGGTAGCGTAGAAAGATGGCAGGAATCTAAATCTCATATGACTTGTTGAGCCTCTTCAAGAAGTTTTAGTTTTGACTCTTACATTTCTATGATCCATTTCGAGTCAATTTTTGTATAGATCTGAAGTAAAAGTTGAAGCATGTTTATTTACTGATTGATTGATTGCATAAAGATAACCGATTGTTTCAGCACCATTAGTTGGAAAGACTATCTTTTCTCTGAATGAAGTAAATTGACGCTTTTACAAAAAAACCAAGACCATGCATGTATTGATATACAATTTTTGTACTCTTTTATTCCATTGATCTATATATTTATCCTTATGCCAAAATCTCACTACCTTGATGATTGTAGCATTAGAGTAAACTTTAAAATAGATAGCATAAGTCATACAATTTTGCTCTTTTTGCAAATGTATTTTGGCCCTGCAAGGTCCTTTTTATATCCATCCATATTTTAGAATCTGCTTATTAATTTCTACAAAAAAGCTGCCTGATATTTGTTTGTAATTACATTGACTCTACAAATTAATTTGAGAAGAAGTTTATATTAACAATATTGAATATTTCATTCTATGTAAAGAATATGGTATGTCTTTGCATTTACTTAGGATGCTTTAAGTTTTCTCAGCAATGGTATGTAGTTTTTATTATACAGGACTTATATACATGAAAAAATGTAATGTAATTCATTTACATTAGTAATTCTTATCTTTGATGTTATAAATGGTGTTGGTTTTTATTTTAATTTCAAGTTATTTATTGCTAGAAATACAATTGAATTTTGTAATATTGGCCTTATATGTGGTGATGTTGTTAAACTCACTAATTAATTCTAGTAATCTTTTTGTAGATTTCTTATGACTTACTGTACAGAAAATTATGTTAACTATGAATAGCAAAAATTGTACTTCTTCTTTTCCAACTTGCATGCCTTTCATTTTTTAAATTGTTTTACTGCAATGACTAAGACCTCCAATACAGTGTTAAATAGAAGTGGTGAAAGCAGACATTTTTCAAAAATGTGCTTTTGGTGTTACATCTAAGGATCCTTTCCCAACTCCAAGGTCATTAAGATTTACCCCAATGTTGTTGTTGTTGTTGTTGTTGTTTTCCCTCTGAGTTTTATTGTTTTAGCTCTTACATTTAGGTTTGTATATGTTAAGGGCCCAACTTCATTATTTTGCATGTGGATATTCAATTATCCCATTTGTTGGAAAGACTATTTCTACCCCCATTGGATAGTTTTGGCACCGTTTTAGAAAATCAGTTGACCACAGATGTGTGAGTTTATTTCTGGACACTCAATTCTGTTCCATTCCATTGATCAATATGTCTATCCTTGTGACAGTACCACACTGTTTTGATAATTATTGCTTTGTAGTAAGTTTTGAAATTGGGAAATGTGAGCCCTACTACTTTGTCCTTTTTCAAGATTGTTTTGGCTATTTTGGGTCCCTTGCAATTCCATATGAATTTTAAAATCATCTTGTCAATTTCTACAAAGAAGTCAGCTGGCATTCTGATGAAGATTGCTTTGAATCTGTAGAGTAGTTTAGGTAGTATTGCCATCTGTGATGGTTAGGTTCATGTGTCAATTGGCCATGTGATGCTGTCTAGTTGTTTGATTAAATAAGCATTGACCTGATTGTTACTGTGCGGACATCTGTAGACTTAAACCATCAGTAAATTGATTGCATCTATGGCTGATTGCATCTACAATCAACTGAAGTGATTGCCTTCAACAATGATAGACAACTCATTTAATCATTTGAAGGCTGTAAAAGGAGAAGTGATGATTTCAGCAGTCAGAAGAGAGAATTTCTATCTCTACTTCAGCCAGTCAGGTTCTCCTGGGGAATTCATAGAAAAAGCTTTACCAGAGATGCCAGCTTGCAGCCTGCCCTATGGAATTTGGACTTGTGCATCCCCGCAGTTGCATGAGACAATTTTTATTAAAATCTCATATTATATACAGATATTTCCTATCAGTTCTTTTCCCTAGAGAGCCCTGACTAATACACCATCTTAACAATGTTGTATTCCCATCCATTCACATGGGGTATTTTTTACAATTATTTAGAAATTCTTTAATTTATTTCAGCAATATTTTGTAGTTTTCAGAGTAGATGTTTTATACTTCTTTTGTTAAATTTACTCCTAAGTAGTTAATTATTTTTATGCTATTTTAAATGGAATTATTTTAATTTGATTTTTGGATTGTTTATTGCAAGTGTATAGTAATACAATTGAGTTTTTAAAAATATACAATCTATTAAATAAATTGTTTTTTTAAAGATTTACTTATTTTTATTTTTTCTTTCTTTCTTTCTTTTTTTTTTTTAGA